>JBBPCY010125293.1:0-17218 GCA_037974405.1 Brachyalestes nurse | reverse complement strand
TCACTGGTTCAGGACTTCAGTTAGATGCTCTTTGTTCTGCTTGAATGATTCATATGTAGGTCACTGTGTGTCTTAACAAACAACGACATTCCTCTGAAACTGGACTAGGAATGAGAGTCTTTGAAAGTCCTTCAGGAAGCCTGGAGAACTGTTCCTCATGACAACATTAAAAATACACTAAAGTCTGGATCTTTGGAAGCAAAATATGAAGAAATGAGGGGTGGTTCAAAATTTTGCTCAGTACTGTATACGGTTTAATACAATCACAAATTGTCTTCTGCCTGTTTGCAATTTTTTATTCTCTTTACCATCTTTTCCTGGTCAAAATGTCATTCTTGTACACAGAAATTAGGTAAATGGGTAAAAACAGGCCTCAACGGGTCTAGAGGTTGAGGTGAGTTCTGTTTAAGTGAAAACGAAATTATCTTTCCAAGAACAGCTACAGTATCAAATAACCAAGTGCCTTTCAGCACAGGAAGTGAGACATGAAATTCTGTTCTCCTTTTTGCATCCCTTTAGTCCAAAATGTAATACATTTCTCAGAATTGTTATCAAATAGAGCTTTAAATATGATGTTGTTTTATTTTTTCAGAAGTAAAACATCAAATTTAGGTTGTAACTGACATGGGGGCATACACTATGCGACCAAAAGTATTTGGACAACCATCCTAATAAATGAGTTCAAGGTGTTTAAGCCACTCCCATTGCTAACTGGTGTATAAAATCAAACACACAAAACATATGATCTTCTCAGACAGGAAAATTGGTTGTTTTGGGGAGTTTATAGGGTTGTAGAATACCACGTTTGCCATTAATCAGTTTGTGGAATTTCTACTATGTTCGATTATCTAGTTTTGTGAAATTAAATTGTCTAGGAGCAACAACAGCTCAGCCATGAAGCTGCAGAGCATCCAACCTCAAAGAATGGGGTCTCAGAGTGCTGAAGATTGTAGTGGTGTACATCAGCACAATAACTGTGTATGAGGACCTTCATTAGGTAAGTTTTCATGACTGAGCTGCTACACACAAGCCTAAGATCAGTATGAGTAATGCCAAGTGTCGGCTGGAGTGATGTAAAGCTCACCGCCACTGGACTCTAAAGCAGTGAAAATTTGTTACCATGAATGGAGAAACATGCTTCACTATCAGTCTGATGGATGAATCTGGGTTTGGTAAATGACAAGAGAACGCAACATAATGGAATTTATAGTGCTAACTGTAAAGTTTGGTGGAGGAGGGATAATGGACTTTCGGCTCAGCCATATTTGGGCTCGGCCACATTCCCATATGTATACAGGAACCGCGCTGTACCTAAACTGTACTGTGATGGGATGGAAGTAGCACGCTTTGATTTTCCGGTGTATCTCAGCCCAGTAACTGTGTTTCTGATACATCAGCAGTGCAATTCTCTTCCACAGTTTATGGCCAGTCGTCTTCCCAAAACTGTGTCTATGTAGTCAAACCAGCGAGAGGTTTTTTGTCAGAGCTGCTTTTGTTATTGTGGTCTTTTATTATTTAAAGTATTGTTTAATTTTTTAAACTTTTTCTTGGCATTCTTTATTTAACAAGCAAGAAACTTGTTAGTATTGTCCGGAATTACCTTCATGTTTCTCACAGCGTTAAAAACTCACACTGAAGTGTATCTTCAGCCCAAAAAGACTTGTACTCTTTCCAAGACTGTTTGTTGTCATGACAACATTATTTGACTTTTTTTGACCAATCATAAATCTATAACACAGCTTTGCTGTGGCCTGCTTTTTGCCTTGCCGTCGAGCAGGTGTGCCTCAGGTACAGATCGCTTTATAATGGAAAAACATTTTTTTGGTATGGCACTACTTCTTGTCCCAGTGGAAACGTGCCATTAGTTCATACACAGTGTTGTTAATGCTACAGCATAAAAATATATTTTACACAATTTTACACTTTGTGGCAACATTTTGGGGAAAGTCTTTTACTGCATTAATGTGCCCCTCTGAATAAAGTGGGGTCCATGGTTTTCTGAGTTCTTGTGAGGTAGTTTTAGTGTTTTGAACAGTGCTCTGGCCTCAGCCCAGCTGAACACCTCTGGGAGAAATTGGGACATCAGTTGCAAGCCAGGCCTTACAAAGAGCATTTGTAACACCAGACACTGATGTTTGATGATCAGTGTCCGGTGTTACAAACGCTCTTTGACTGAATGGGCACACATTCATGTGGAACAAAGAAAGGAGACTGATGCAAGGGAGGGGGGGCTCCATATTAATAAACCTACATACTGTAGATTTAATTGTCAGGTGTCCACATACTTAAAGGGCGCCATACACTATAATTGACATAGCTGGTTACATTTATTGGATTCTTCTTATTATTGTTATTATAATTATTTATCATTTTATATAGTGCTGTCAGTGAAATCTTCTCGTGTTAATAAGTTATAATTAATCAGGCCGCCTGCCCCTACCAGCTGACTGAGAAGAGCCTCTATAAAAGTTTGGTGTGGAAACCCTGCCAGCAAAGACAGGGGATGTTTAGCATTTCATTACAAAAAACCCTTTCTAAAAAAACAAGCGCTTCCTAAAAAAGTCCCTGTCTTCTGTTGAGTGCGTGTCGGCCTTAAGGGAGGTGATCTAATGCTGGGAAACAAAAACTAGTCAGCTGACTGTGACTCAGCACATTCTTAAAGCTTCTTACTGCATCTCTGTACTTTCCATTTCATTTTCTGCTTCAAACTGTGTAACGAAGTGAAAACACCCCAATCATTCATCACATTATCCATAAATACAGAAAACCACTGTAAAGAATGGAGGCAGACATGAGTCACACTTCTTATCAAAGAAGATAAAGGATTTGAGCAATTATTATGAACTACTAATAGTAGTGGAGTATATTGGGAAAGTGATGGTACTAACTTCCTTTTATTAATACATTCATAAATAATGTGTGTATGTGAATGACAGCAGTGTACTAAAACAGTAACCATACTATAAAAAACCTGCACTATACTGAAGAAACAGCTGCTGGGGTTTTTTTCTTTTGGCATAATTTAGCATAATTTTAGAATGTCTAGGAATTTTGGAATTATGATGTTATTAGAGTTATTTGAGTACTAAAGACAACTACAAAGTTGTCTCAAAACCACCTTCATGTTCTGTGTGTGTGTGTGTGTGTATATATATATGTATATATATATACACACACACACACCAGGACATACCCTAGACAGTCGCAAGCATGTCACAGGGCCACATACAGAGACAGACAACCATTCACACACAACTTGTGCCTTTTTCTGTTCTGCCCTTAGTTGTGAAATAAACCGCTTACCTGATGTCCATTTCCGCCCGTGCTTTATTCTATTAATTCCTGTCCAGATCAGGACAAATAGTGACACCTACACCCAACCCGGGAGTCAAACCCAGGTACTTCTTGCTGTGAGGCAACATTCAACCCCTGAGCCCCCGTGCCGCCCTGCTCCCAAAACATTAATAGAAAATGTAACAGTAAACCTATATTTTAACTGTACAGTTTACACTGAACTCCTGCAGTGGTAGAATGTTAAATACTGACATTGCCCCTGTATAGACTGTACTGTGATTCATGCACAGGCGTTTTCTTTAGTATGCGCTGTCATTTTCTTTGGTATAAGCAGGTAAATACAGTGATAAATTCATGTAATTTACAGTAGTAAAAAACAGGGCTTTAAAAAGAAAAAAAATGATAAACACGAGAACACTCGAGATGCTCCACGGGGGAAATTCTGAAAAATTCAGGACTACAGCTGCCAGAGATGCATCACAGGGCATCTCTGGAGAAATAAATAACGTTCTCGAATTGGCTACTTTCAAACCTCCTGCCTCTGAGTACAGCTGACTGTGCCACCAAGGCCTTGTCCACCATGCCCCTCATCCTCTTGCTGGTTGTTTATATCTGGGCTCATTCTGTTCAGGTGTCTGATTGCTTTGCTAACCAGTGCACCCAAACTTAAACAATCAGCACAAGGACGAAGGTGCGCGGCGGACGAGACCCGGATGTCACAAAAGCAAAAAAATTCTGCAGTTTCCATACATGTGCAGGGGTTTCCTCAAACAATTATTAGTTTGGTTCTCAGCAAAAATCCACGAAAAGTGGGGTTTACTTTATGTATATATGTGTATAATGTATTTTGATGACAGCTGTAATTTTGCAGGTACACTGCAGTGTGTTAGAGCCACATACTGATTCAGATTCAGATTTTATTTGTGACATACACCATCATTCATGGTACGACATGCAGTGAAATGCTTTTTGCAACAACCGACCGTAAAAACAGTATGACAGTAACGGATAAAGTGTAGGTGCGTTACCAACAAGACTTATTGTGTTGATCAGTGTAGGGCAAGTGACTTCTAAACTGTAATGCGTTATTTATTACTTGTTGCTGTCATTTCAAAGTAATTTGTTACATTACAATATTACTGTATTTAAAATGTCAGGCATTACACTACTATTGCATTACCTTTAAGTTACTCTCACCAAAATAACTGGAAATATTGATTTTGCTCTAAACATAGCTCATGAGGCTCAGTTAGCTCATTACACAGCCAGTGGAAGGTGATGTTGTATCTGACTGAGCTGGGCTTATGGTTAAAAACAGTTCTATCAGACGTTAGATCAGTAGCAGGTTCACTCATCTCTCTGTTCTGTCCGACTACAAGAAGTAAATCATTTTGCGCAGATGTTTCTCCTCTGATCTCGCCGTGAATTTGTTGTAGGGACCCTGCAGCAATGTTGTTTAGTGTTAGGTGTTCTGTTAGTTAAAACGTGTTTGAGATGGGATGAGCAGGTTGCGTGTGTGTGTGTGTGTGTGTGTGTGTGTGTGTGGCTGAGAGAGGGAGAGTGGCTAGAAGAGAAGCGAGGGTGCATCTCACTAGTTGGGCTCTAGTCTTATTTTTGTTTTACTGCGGCGTGGTTACGGCCAACAGTATCCTGTTCTGTGCAATAATAAACAGCAGTTTACAGCATAACTGTGTCATCACTTCCAACCGTTCTGGTGATGCTACAGTATGAAGAAGAAAAAACATCACTTCATTCCGGGTTAAAAATGCATTGTAACGTGCGTTACTGACATTTGTACCAAGTAAAATATTACCAATTCTTTTCTGTAATGCCTTACAGGTGTTACACGAACATATGAAGTACATATAAGAATTATATGGGGTGGAGTATTAATGTGGATATGAATAAGTGTCACAGTTCCAGATGTTGCAGATGTTTAAGTGCTGGTGCATAAACATACTGACGATAATTACAGAGTCCGGATCTGCATCTGGTTCAGGGTCCGAATAGTCTGAGGGGAGAAGCTCCTCCTCATTCTCTCTGTTTTGGCTTTAAGGGAGCAGAAGTGCTTCCCAGACCTCAACAGAGAAAAGTTGGCTTCGGTCCATCCGCCCCCTCCCCTGAACTCCCGTTTATGTGTTTTGCTGAAGTAGCTCCTCTGCAGATTTTTTGGGAATCTTTTCCCTCACCAGTTTAGTTTAGAAGTTTAGACTGTGTGCTATGGTGTGTTCATGTGTGACAGAATGATCACTTTTTATCCTTTATTGGCATCTCAAACAAGACTTAAAACACGTGAAATAGACTTTTTAAAATTATTTATTTTGACAGAGATACACAACTGTCCACTGTGGACACCGCGCATGAACGGGTTACAAATGCAATTTAGTGTTAAATGTTCTTCTTATAGAAACCATTGCCTTAACAGGTTAATTATCTATAAAGTCTTTGTAAAAGCTATTGTAGGCTATCTGTCAACAAAATCAAACAATATTTGTGAATCTGGCCTTATCTATTGTTCATGTCGGCATTTTGAAATGCATGCAAATGAGTGTATTTACAAAGGAAATACCCAATTTGCATATTTGGACATAAAATATAAAAATATCTCGTAATACAAAACAAAGTTATCATGATTATCATGATTTAGGCAAATAGTTGGGAAAATTTCATGCTGATAACTGTTAGATAAAAATGTTACCCTAATTTCATAATATTAGAATATAACATACATATTATAAAATATTGCATATTTACAATTCACAAATTTGTTTTTAATAATAATATCTCATGTTATGATTATTGATAAAGACAATCATTATACATGCAATACAGGGTGGATTTAGAAGACACCCTCCATGGTGGTTTGGAGTATATATTGCAAACCTTGTGTTTTTAAATGGGGTTTGAATATGTGTCCACTGTTTTGGGGCCTATTTATATTACTAGGCAGAAGTGTTAATTAGTGTTAAAACACTAATATTACCATAAATACAAATAACATTAACACCGTAAACATTGGCTTTATGTCCGGCAAAGGGTTCGCTTTTTTCAGACCCCTTTCTCATGGAATCCCAGAACCACTTCTAACGCCATCAAATATCAGGTTGGGCTCCTTTTACTTCATCTAAATTTATAAATCACACAATGACTGGAGACATAGAACAGAAATGAGGAACCAAACATGTGCTCTTCTAACTAGTTCACAAAATATCAACTACTTTTTAGAACAAATAAATCTCAATGGTTTCAATGGTTTTCATACATGTCTAAAACATTTGCACAGTACTGTATATTGAATATTTTTTTGATCATTTCTTTGCATTCCAAAAGAGTAAACCCTGCCACCGTCACGCCGGTACCTGCTCTGCCACGCCCCCAACGAAGCGGCTCGCCAGTATATTAGAAGGTTTACGGCTCTGGACTGAGGTATGTGGGTGAGAGTGTTTGGTCGTGAGCAGACACAGGTGTACGTAATTGAGCTCTGTACGAGGTCGCTAGGGAACCAACGACAAGTCCACCTGTGGTTAATGTCTATTAAACGTATGTACTCAAGTAATGTGTCGTGTGATTGTTTTTGGTGATTCTGGATGGGGTTTAAAAGCCAGCCGTGCGTGGTCTCCCAGCTCCTACCTGGAGGGTTGGGTGTGGGTGTTGTGGAAAGAAAATCAGCGGAGCGCAAATAAGAAAACTTATCGAGAACCTACTCTATAGTGAGGACACTGTCTGTGACTGTTTTCCCTCCTGTTGACTACAGGTTTGAGCAAAGGCTGTGAGCAGCCCAAGGAACTATAGAGTTGGAAGAGGAACAGGAAAGTGCCCCTGCAACGAGGACTCCCCCCTCCTCCTTCCCCAATTTCAGTTCATTGTACCAGAGTGAAGGTCCAGAGTGATTTTGGTTGTTTGAATTTGAAACATTAAAGAAAAGAAACCGTATCACCCCTTTCTGTCTCTCTCGAGTATCTCCTCCATAGGCAGGCATAACAGCCACCTCCAAAGAGGGCCACACAAACATACTTAGATTAAAAGACATTAAAACAGCAACATATTTACAAAAGCTTTATTTACATTTCTTATAATTTGTCTTCTGTTTTACATATTATCTTTATATGATACAATACATTTCACCCATTAAATAATACAAGGGCTTTCACTTTCTGAAGCCCATTTTAGGCCGTCATTCAGAAGTGTGAACTGCGTCCCCTTGTCCTTCGTCTCCCTGAATGTCCGGATGTTCTCACAATAATGCTGTTTCAACACGGAAATCCCTTTTCGAACGCAGAAGGATGTGAAGGGTCTTTCAGCAAACGTCCATATTTAAGACCCTGTGAATGGAGGGGAATCCCGCTGTAGTACAGAGGCATTTCTCCCAGGCTGACTAAAAAAAGGCCCCAGCTGAAAGCAAAATTGCACAACAACAGAAAGTCACATTTAACGCAATAATAGCGACCACATGACCCCTAGCTCAACACACCACACCACCTGCAGTCACGATGATGTTACAGCTCTTCTACAGGAGAACTCCCACATAAACTCCCCCAGAAAGATCGCAAACATCACGACTGCATGACACACAATCCCCTGAATCAACACAGAGGTGCTACATCATTCAGACAACAAATAAATACAACACTTGGCCATAAATTAACACATTAAAGTGACAAAACAGGCTACAGAAGCTTCATAAAGTGCACAAAAAAAAATCACTCATGTTGCAGCATTGCCAGTGCCCTTACTGCACACAAAAGCATTAACCCTTTAATGGACACAAAAGGGAATTCTACATATTGGTGTGAAATGCTCTAATCTAGAGAGTCCAAACTGAACACAGTGGTGGTGAATGGAACCAGACGACTGTCTTTAAAAGTTCCCTCACAGAAGGTTATTCTATGAAATTGTTATAAATGCGCCACCTGACACCCAAAACTTTCTCCCTGAGTTTTGAGAAGCATTTGGTCTTAAAACCGAACCCATTCATAGTGGAGGGATATGTGCAGGGAGTTGTGAGGCAAAAGAGTCCACAAAGAAAAGTTTTTTACCATCATCAACATCCATATAAACACTCCATATAAACACGTGGAGCTTCACTGTGGGTCGAAAGGAAATACAAATTTTTTTGTGTTGGAGACGTCTGGTTCCATTCACCACCACTGTAATTAAATCAGTCTACAATTAATCTTTTCACACCAAACCCACTCTGAATTACTTTGTTTACACCTCAAACACTGACATTATGGGTGGAAATTTGACAAGTGGATGGATTCTTGGTTAAATATTATGCTCATAGACTCTAAACTTGGTTTAGTGACCCTTTGATGCAACAAAAGTTAGTGGTTTTCTTGCCTGGGTCTCCTAGCATTTGTGTTGTTGATTTTATTTTAACACACTTTAAGTAACGAGGTCCATAAAATTCCTATTACTGCAATAATGATACACTTGGTTTAGCTGCTTGTGCCCTAGAGTCCAACTGTATGCGTGGTTCCCTCAAGAAAGCATCACGTTCTAAGCGCTGAATTTCTCCTATAATGCAATTTATCTCTGCTCACAGTCAGACCTCTGAAACGCAACCATCTCTGTATTCTGACCATTACTGGCCATTGTGACTGTGGTCTGGCCTTCAACAGACTGTCCTAAATCAGTCAATGAGTGCGCTGACTGTTTCTCCTCAGGTGAGGTAGAGGCGCTTTTGTTCACTTGCTCCAAATCCCACAGGGAAAAAATGTCCCCATTGTCTAGCGAGGAGCCTCCACACCTCAGGAGGGTCAACACCCAGCGCTGGAATTTTTCAGACAGCGCAAAATAGATGAAAGGGTTGAGGCAGCAGTGGAGGAACCCCAGAACTGCTGTTATGTTTACTGCTGTCCACCTGCCCTGGCAGGACTGGGGCTCTGGGGAGTCACTGGAAGCATGCTGGATGGTGTCCACCAGGAGGGTGATGTTGTAGGGCGTCCAACAGATGAAGAAGGCCACCACCAAGGCCAGCGTGACCCGTACAGCCCTCAGCTTCTGCAAGCCCTGAGAGCCCCCTTGCAGCTGCAGGAAGATGAAGCAGTAGCTGTAGAGCAGGACCGCCACTGGAAGCAAGAAGCCCACCACATGGTACAGTAGCCTAAGGACTAAACGCCGCTCGTCAGAGAGGTACCCATGGACGCACTCGTTTTTACCCCCCCGTTGAGAGTTGCTGGAGATCTGCAGGTGGTGCCAGTCAGGAATGGAGAGGAGAAAGGAGAAGAGCAAGATGGCCGGGCAGCTAATGTGGAATAATATCTTGAGAAGGTGCGTCTTCATGGAATGAACTATAGACAGGTAGCAGTACAGGCTAATGCAGGCTAGCAGGAAGATCTCGCAGTAGAAGTGGATCTGTGGAGGAGAGAAGGGAAAGGAGAAACTGAAATTCCATCATCTCCGGTGGAAAAACCAGAGGCATGTTCGAAAACAATAAAAACAATGGTTACATTTTTCAGAGCGTCCCTTTAAGGCTCACAAGGAAGCATTTGTTTGTTTTCTCTCTGACCTAGATCAAGGATATCTTATCTCTGTGGATGTCTCCTGGTCACATTAATCCATGGACTGTAAAAGTTTTTTTGCTAGTACTGGAAATTAAAACTCCTGGCTTCAGGCAACACAACAAAACATGCCTTTAATGTAAAAAAATATTTACTAAAGCTCCCAGATGAAAACTAAGCTGCAAAATCAGCCTATTTTTTATTCACTGTTTTTATGATGTCACGACAACCAACACATTTACATATATCCACATATTTAATCTTTCTGTAGATAAAAATAAGTGCTTCAGTGTGGGTTGCTTTTTAAATGAGGTACAGTGAAGGGCAGCCAATCGGAACAGAGGTCATTTGCATATATCAGTCTTAAAGGCACGGTAACAGCATGTTTACTTCAAGATTGGAAAATGTACTAACACTGTTTTTGTTGCTTTGGGGAGCCATAAATGTAAATAAAACATAAAATGCAAGAAAAATGCCAGATTTAGGCCCTTTAAAAAGATGGATATGAAATGACTGAACAAAGGCACAATAAAAGCTCCCTTCTCCTACCTGAAACAGAGCCCCCGCCAGCTTGCAGAGCGCCAGGCTGCAGATCCACTCTTTGGCCTCCTGCACCGCCCACAGTGGCATGGTCAGCAGCAGCAGGAGGTCTGCCACACTCAGGTGGAGGACGAAGGTGTCTGTTACACTCCAGGACCGCTTCTTCTTCCACAGGACCACCAGGACCAGGCCGTGACCCAGCAGCCCCAGGAGCACCACCAGGGAGTACAGGACGGGGATGAAGACAGTCCCGAGGGTGCTCTCCGTAATGCAGTCTTCTTCATATAAATAATCTCCGTAGTCAAAGGTTGAGTTGTTACCCAACATGCCGTCCAGCTCCAACTCCAACTCCATATTTGACTGGAGGGTAAAAAAGCAGATGGTTATCCAGAGTGAGTGGCTGTATTTCACTTTCAGAGGTGTCCGGAGTGGACTGAACTAGACATTAGAGGTGAACGGCGTCACAAAACAATGCATTTTCTTTCGGGACTATTTTGCCTCCACCATAAATGGGCTTTAAGGCCAAAACCTTCACAAAACTCTGGTAAAACAACATCTCAGGCATCAGGCAGCGCAACCAGAACCATTCCGCATAATAACTGTCTATGAGGGAGTTTTAGACGTCCATTCACCACCACCTCATCTAGTCAGCATAGGAACTCGAGCTGGACACTTATCGTCCCTTTATGGTGTAAAATAAAGCTCTAATGCTCCACAATGAGAGGACAGCAGAGCATTCCTGGAGCCCAACAGAATGAAACTAAGCTCAACAGAAACAGGAACTGAAGGGCTAAACAGAAATGTACTTTCCTTGTTGAAATACTGGAACAGAAGCATTTTCAATCCACCTAAATTTCCACTTTAGGTAAACAAAAGGAGTTGGTACGCACCTCTAGTTGCGGTCAGCTGTGTGAAAATGTTATGAGGGTGGACAGAGGACAGAGGCTTTTATACTGTAAAGATCACATGGCTGGTTTTCACACGTTGGGGCAACAGCACGTGGCGGAGTTCCCGCTCTGCAAGGCAGAACCACTGACCGCTCACGATTAACCACAAGACATGAAGACGCCGTCACATCCTCCACACACACAGCAATGCACGCGAGGAGTACTCATGTATCTGACCTCACATTCATGTATGCATGACACCGCAGGATTCTAGCTTGTACAGCGCCCTGGACGAACCCAGCACGCCTGCCGTCAGATTAAACTGGGTGAGTTTCAAAGCAAAATAACTAGGAATAGCCCAGGAGGCCTGGTCTGGCTTCTGGTGATGTCTAATGTTGTTGTTAGATGCAACGCTACTGTCTTTACTTATGTGGTCTGTTTAACTCTTCCAACCCAAGCTTTAAAAAAATCTTTACAATTAAAATGATAAACAAAGCAATTCAGAGTGGGTTTGGTATAAAATGGTTCATTGGAGAGAAACGTAGCACCGGCTCAACAATGGAGGTGAATGGAACCAGAGGTCTCCAACACATATCCAGCCTGTAACAAATCCACCCTTATTTCAATAAAGTGAGGTAGTTATAGAACCCCCAGTGAGCCCAAACGTCATATGAGTATTTATATGGAATGTTGATGATGGTAAAATAGAGATACATTTGAACTATTTTGCCTCACATCAGTTTTAAGGAGCAAAAGTTTCTCAGAATGTTGGTAAAATGACACCTCAGGCATCAGACATTGCATCCATAATCATTTCATAGAACATCTTACCGCCGGGAGCTTTTAGAGACAGACGTCTGGTTCATTCACCACCACTGTAACTTATTCTAACTCGGAGTTTCTCCCAAACAGACTCACTCTATTTACATCGTAACCACTTAATAATGCTGCAAAAAATAAAAGTTAGCAGCCATGACCGACCTGATATTTTAGGAGCTTTAAATAAGTTAAGAAATGGAAAACATGAAATATTGTTCTGTCAAGTTCATTACATTCAAATTGTGAAGTTGACCAGCAGTACTTACTTTTGGCCAAACTGTTGCCGAATATATAAAAGTATAAAGATTATTTAAAAGCTCTGAAGATGCACCAGAACTGAAATATTACAATTACTACATTTACTTTTAACAAAAGTGTCATCATGTTATTTAAGAAAGTAAATCATTTTGAACAGTAATGTAAGAAAGGTATCCATATATAATTTAATACAATTACACAAAACATTTAGCTGAAAAAAGAAAGCTTAGTTTACCTAAAATTTTAAGTTGTTTAACTTCTTATAGTAAGTTTAAAGAACAATGTTTTCTGTTTCACATTTGCAAACATTATTTCAAGCTCAGTGAGCTCGAAGTTTTAGGTCGACCAGCGTTATTTACTATTTTTACATTTACATGCAAGTTGGTATCATATTAAATAAAGTGGTCATTGTAAACAGTAGTGTAAGACATGAGGCCAAATGTACAATTAAAAAAATACACAAAAATGTATTTTTCAAATTTTTGCGAAATTTTTAAAAGTGTTCAAAGATAATTTGAAAGCTCCGAAGCTGCACCATGACTGAAATATTACGATTTACCATTTACCAAAGTGTAATCATATTATTAAAGACAGTTTGAACAGTATTGTAAGAAATCAGAGGCGAAATGTACAAAATGCATGAACTGTAACTTCGGTCAATCTACAACTGTGAGCTAATTTACCCAATTCCAATATTTTCTGTTTCACCTTTGTTATTATTTCAAGCTCAAATAACTTGACCACATTTTCAATGTAAAGATTTTTTTGTGTGCCATATACCTAATATTACTCACTGAATGAGAAAAATGGTCAGTGAACCAATTAAGTTTTTCTTAAAGTGTACAATGACGTAACCCTAAAGTAACCCTACCAGCCAAAAACAAACCCACTGTGGTTTATCAGCACTGTGGCTTATCATTTGTGGTGCGCAAAATTTAGTGTGTGAAAGTTTTGCCGTGCAAATGTTTTGGTGTGTGAAAGTTTTGCTGTGCAAATGTTTGTGTGTGGAAGTTTTGGTGTGTGGAAGTTTTGGTGTGTGGAAGTTTTGGTGTGTGGAAGTTTTGGTGTGGAAGTTTAATTCTAGTGTGTTGAAGTTTAATTTTGGTGTGTAGAGGTTTTAGTGTGGGGAAGTTTGGTGTGTAGACATTTTGTGTGTGGAAGTTTGGTGTGTGGAAGTTTAGCTTTGTTGTGTGGAAGTTGTGGTGTGTGGAAGTTTAGTTTTGTTGTGTGGAAGTTGTGGTGTGTGGAAGTTTAGTTTTGGCGTGTGGAAGTTTTTGTGTGGAGAAGTTTTGGTGCAGGGAAGTTTTGGCATGCGGAAGTTTTGGTGTGTGGAAGTTTAATTTCGGTGTGTGGATGTTTTGGTGTGTGGAAGTTTAATTTCGGTGTGTGGATGTTTTGGTGTGTGGAAGTTTAGTTTTGTTGTGTGGATGTTTTGGTGTGTTAAAGTTTTGTTTTGGTGTGTGGAAGTTTAGTTTTGGTGTGTGGAAATTTAATTTTTGTGTGTGAAAGTTTAGTTTTAGTGTGTGGATGTTTTGGTGTTTGGAAGTTTTGTTTTGGTTTTTTGGACGTTTGTGTGCGGACGTTTTCGTGTGTGGAAGTTCCTGGTGTGTGGAGGTTCTGGTCTGTTAGAAAAGATCTCCAGTTTGGGGAGGGAGTTAAGCGTAGTGCTAATTGGTGGACATTCGTTTCCATTGCTTGTTTATCAACATTAGGCTAGAAGTAAGGAGTGCAGCACCGCAGCCCGTCTGAGCTGGTGGACTGGTTAGCAGCACTTGGAGGGAGAAAGAAAATGCGAACGTGATTTTTCAGTCTGAAGTGTCGCTTTAAAGCTGTGCAGAATGAACCGGACACCTGTATAGTTTCATCAGGTCTGTCAGGAGAAAGAAGCTTCTTACCGCGCAGTCCACGCTCCTCTCTCGGTTCGGTTCGGTTCGGTTCGGTTCGGCTCGGCTCGGCTCCTTGGGCTGCAGAGAAACTCCAGAAGAAATTCAGTCCTGCAGGGGAAAGGAAGACGGAAGGCGCCAGGGAAGCGTCTCCTTGACGCTTTTTCACTTCTGCCTCGAGAGTCCCAGACACATTTGTTTACATCTGCTTTCTCTCTCTCTCTCTCTCTCTCTCTCTCTCTCTCTATGTATGTATATGTATATATGTCTCTCCCCCTCAGTCATCTGCCCTTGTCTCTCTTTCTTTATCTCTCTGGTTCACTTTCTTTCTTTCTTTCTCTTTTACTCTCAACTTGGTCTCTCTCTCTCACTTTATGCTCCGCCCCCTTTTTCTCCTTTCCTTGTCTCTCTCATCTCTCACTCTCTATGCCCAGCCCCTCACTCACCTGCCCTTGCCTTTCGTTCTTTCTTTCTTTCTTTTTTACTCTCAACTTGCTCTCAATCTCTTTATGCCCCCATCTCATTTCCTTGTTTTTCTCTCCTGCTTTCTATACAGATGTTTATTTATTTATTTATTTATTTGTATATATTTATGTATTTATTTATCTTTTTAGTTACTTATTTTTTAAATATCCCTCCCTTTCATTCACCTCCTCTTTCCAATTCTCTCTTTTCTTTTCATTCCTTCCATTCTGTTTATGACATATGTAGTTGGTTTTTAGTTTTTCTGTTCGTCCATTCCAGACACACACACACACACACACACACACACACACACACACACTTTAAATGAATACTTTGTAAAAATTGTAAAAATTGGCTTTTGGCTAAAATTAGGCCAGGAAGGCTAACGTTGCTAACACTAGAAATCAACGGTCACCCAGATCTTCTCTGTAAACCCGTCAGCCCTGGTGTCTGTAGCACTGAAGCTCAGTTTATTTTCACAGCTCACAGTGAGTCATACAGTCATACAGTGTTCTAAACCACATCCACCAGTCCGCTATACCTCAGCGAAGAGAGTCGAGAGAGGTTCAGATGTTGTAATGCTCTGGAAATGATCTGGGTCACTATGTTACTAGAAACTGTCTATGAGATTATCTATCAGCTTTTATTTAAATGTTAAAACACAAAAAACGAGTTTCTACACAAGCGCTTCAATATTGTTATTACTATGTTGTTATAAGTGATATTGTATTGTTATTAAGTAAAAAAAAAGACATATCGAATGTAGAATACATATAGATGTACAGTCACCTGTTTGCACTAGGCAAATCACTCTGAGCTACTGGGTCCTACTGGGAGCTGTTTGTCTAGTGCAAACTGGTGAATGTCCATTTACATGTATTTGTTTTCTTTGCATGTATTTATTTTCTACTCGAAAACGAGGCTGTTCTTGATGACGTGGCCAGACACTTAAACTATAATATAACAATGGCACCATCTTCTGGCAAATACAGTATTCTGTCTGACACTACCATTAACAGCCTATGCTGTTATATTATTTTGAAGTCATTGTGCTGCATTTTATATCTTGTTACATCGTTGTACAGTACTGTCTATCTGATTTTATTGTGTATTGTAAGGTGTCCTTAAATGCCTTTAAAGGTTCCTACAAGTGAAAAGCATTATGATTATTGTTCATTCATTAATTTTCTGTAACCTGCCTGGGGTCACAATTACCAAAACCTGCCTGGGGTCACAATCATCACAACCTGCCTGGGGTAACAATGACCCCAACCTGCCTGGTGTAACAATGACCACAACCTGCCTGGTGTAACAATGAACACAACCTGCCTGGGGTAACAACGGCCACAACCTGCCTGGTGTAACAATGACCACATCCTGCCTGGGGTCACAATTACCAAAACCTGCCTGGGGTCACAATCATCACAACCTGCCCAGGGTAACAACTACCACAACCTGCCTGGGGTAACAACTACCACAACCTGTCTGGGGTAACAACTACCACAACCTGCCTGGGGTACCAACTACCACAACCTGCCTGGGGTCACAACCACCACAACCTGCCTGGGGTCACAACAACCACAACCTGCCTGGGGTAACAACTACCACAACCTGTCTGGGGTACCAACTACCACAACCTGCCTGGGGTCACAACCACCACAACCTGCCTGGGGTAACAACCACCACAACCTGCCTGGGGTAACAACAACCACAACCTGCCTGGTTTAACAATGACCACAACCTGCCTGGGGTAACAACGGCCACAACCTGCCTGGTGTAACAATGACCACATCCTGCCTGGGGTAACAACGACCACAACCTGTCTGGGGTAACAACGACCACAACCTGCCTGGGGTAGCAACCACCACAACCTGCCTGGGGTAACAACGACCACAACCTGCCCGGGGTAACAACCACCACAACCTGCCTGGGGTAACAATGACCACAACCTGCCTTGAGTAGCAACCACCACAACCTGCCTGGGGTAACAATGACCACAACCTGCCTGGGGTAACAACCACCATAACCTGCCTGGGGTAACAACCACCACAACCTGCCTGGGGTAACAACCACCATAACCTGCCTGGGGTAACAACCACCACAACCTGCCTGGGGTAGCAACCACCACAACCTGCCTGGGGTAACAACTACCACAACCTGCCTGGGGTAACAACAACCACAACCTGCCTGGGGTAACAACGACCACAACCTGCCTGGGGTAACAATGACCACAACCTGCCTGGGGTAACAACGACCACAACCTGCCTGGGGTAACAACGACCACAACCTGCCTGGTGTAACAATGACCACAACCTATCTGGGGTCACAATCACCACAACCTGCCCGGGGTAACAATTACCACAACCTGCCTGGGGTAACAATGACCACAACCTGCCTGGTGTAACAATGACCACAACCTGCCTGGGGTCACAACCACCACAACCTGCCTGGGGTAACAATGACCACAACCTGCCTGGGGTAACAACGACCACAACCTGCCTGGGGTCACAATTACCAAAACCTGCCTGGGGTCACAATCATCACAACCTGCCTGGGGTAACAATGACCC
>JBBPCY010125220.1:0-17225 GCA_037974405.1 Brachyalestes nurse | reverse complement strand
TTCACCACTGTGGGAGAAATAAAGAGCAAACTGGAGTTATAAACAAGAATAAACAACTGTCTCCACAAAAATGGCTGGGAAAATTAACCATTTGCCAGTCAGAAAAAAACTTAAAAGAGGGTGCACAAACTGGTCCATGTGTTTGCTGGCAGTGCTTGAGTAGATCAAAGGCTATTCCATTGGTGCGCCCCTCTGCAATACCTCTGCGCCCCCCAGTTTGGAAACCACTGCTCTAGGGCATCAGAGTGTAGTTTTTGGTTCTGAATCTCTATTTTATTCACTATGTCTAGCATATAAAAATGATAAGGTTAATTTGAAATGTACCTGAAATATCTCACAGTCGTGTGTGTGTGTGTGTTTGTTTGCTTTAGGAGCTGGGTGTGACAGACAACCCCAACTACAAGATCACCTTCATGCTAGACAGTGGAGCCATGATCACAGTGCACACACCAAAGAGAGGGATTGTGGAGGTGACATACACTGCAGTATAATACCGCGGTTTCCTCTTTAGCCAAAAACGCAATAAATTTAAAGCAAATGATAGTTCTCAAACATGGTCACATTTCACAGGTCAGTTGCCTTGTGGGTGTATTATCATTTTTTACTGATCCCCCTTTAAAACACTGGCTGCAAAACTACCGAAGTTACGACTAATATTTCAGTTGGAGATGTTGCCTTTACTTGGTTACACTTGATTACTTGATTTAAAAAGACTGTCAAAAATGTACCACCTCTGCCAGTGATGAGGTGGCAGTTTGCATAATTATAATGCATATTTTAAATTGGTCAACTTACTCGAAGAAACAGTGTTCTAGACAAACATATGGTTTTATTTTTTAATAGTGACATCCCTTTTTTCCCCAAAAACCAACTGTGGAATCTTTGCCTGGTTTGTTATTGTTCACTGAAGTCCAATTGTATTGTTTGGCCTTTGTTAAAACTCTTGATTCCTTAAGTATTTGTCAAAAATAAATGGTTGATAAATTAATTACTACTTTCAGTACTGAACCAATAGACTGTCATCCTTCTTCTGATCACTTAGTCTTAGTTATGATCAGGTTAGCTGGCTGAAGCCACAGACCCTGTTGCTAGAGCATCATTATGTTCTGTTGATGTATGTTCCTGAGGCTGTATGAAAAGAGTACAATAACATTTATGAACTGTAGTCATGTACTTGTACTTGCTATATAACATTGTAGATGTGTTTGTAAATTAGACATGCGCCTGTGCTCTTTTCAGGTGAAGCCACTTGGAGTGATCTGGGGAAAGTACAGTGAGTTTTACAACAGAAAGAATACCATCATGTTTGATGACATTGGAAGAAACTTCCTCATGAACCCCCAAAATGGACTGAAGGTATGGCATAATCCGAGAAGATTTCAGTCAAGAAAACCTTAATGTACTTGTGGTTAAACTTTAGGTTCTGCTCTCTTTTTTGTAGATAAGACCATTCATGAAGGCACACTTAAACCGAGAAAAGGATACAGAGCTCCTCAAGCTGTCACACTATTTAAAGGAGATCGCCAAGCTAGATGACTTCTCAGGACTCAATCACAAACACTGGGAAAGGTGGGTGAATATGAGAATTTGACTTCTTTCTACTGTTATAGTTATCAGTTAATTGACCCTAAAAAATGTGACAAAACAGATAGAGATATTCTTAAACCAGTTGTGGTGTTTTTATATTGTTTTATTTATTTATTGCCCCAAATGACATCATTCAGCTAAGGTGTTTCCTTTTCTACTTTAGTTTTGCAATGGAGCTATGAGATTAATTTTCCTAACAAGAAATGGAAGCTTATCCCACATCAAATATGATGCAAACTACATGCCTGAATCATCACACCATGTCAAGTAGTTTAGGAATCTCAAATTCACAATTATTTGTCACATACACAGTCAAACAAGTGTAACAAAATGTGTCCCTAAAGTGTCTGAAACTGCAAGATATTTACAATAAATTAAAGAGAAAGTTAAAGGCTAGTAATAAAAATTTGTAGAAAATATATAATCAAATAAGTATAAACAAACATTTACAAGTGTAAACAGGATCTAAATTGTGCAAATAAAACAGAAAAAGACTCGCATATGGGGTTTCTTACACTGTGTGACCGATTGGTACCTGAAAAAAAAAAAAAAAGTCAACCACACCTTCTTTTACTTATTAAAGGCCTTGTCCAGACATGCTGTTACTGTGGCAGCCAGTGGAAAATGTGAGCAAATGCAACCAGTCTAGCTACTATGTATTTATTCCCTAGCAAATTGAAATCCAACCAATGAAGTCTAAAAATCAGATTTAGGAAACAAATCGGATTGCCCTGCTGTTTGTCCTCCAGCATGTTTGCCTGTAATGTGAACTTGTGCATTAGAGGGCAGCATTCAGACAAAACAACAAGGAGGAAGAAAAGGGAGAGTACAAGCATATCACTTGATGTAATTAAAGCATCCCTTATACTTCTGCTAAGAAATAAGTGTGTATACATTTAGGCATATAGACGCTGTTCGTCCCTTGGTAGATGCTAAATTAAAATGGGTAAAAAAATGAATACATCTGTGTAGATCAGGGGTGCTTCTAGAGATATTAACCCCTTTTAAGGAATGTAATACTGGGCTGACAGTATCATGTAATATTTTTTTTAGGTAATATTCTCTTACGGCCTCCTGGCAGTGCTGGGCCTGGAAGTGGCTTAATCCACCCCCTTACTGCCTGCCTTTTCCTCCTTTTTGGCTTCATATGGTCTTTTGAAAACTATTGTATACACATGAGATATATATATGTGAATTTTAGTCTTACTTTGAGCGATTACTAACTTATGTTGTGACATGAGTAATATAAACTGTTGCAGTTCTCTTGGAATGATGGGCCTATCTTCACCTGCAGGTACCTCTCAAAGAAACAGAGTCAATGAAGTTCTCAATATCAGCCAGAAGAGCTGAACATTCCTCAAGAACAAGTGGTGCTGGACACCTACAAGCTCTCAGCAAACAACGCCCTACCTACAGGCTGGCTTTCTCTTTCTTCTTTCCATGCTCTCTTGTTCCTGGGGAAATTATCAAAAAATTCACCTTTTATATTCACACGCACACACTTGTTTTTAAGCAAATAACTGCATCAGTGGTAGCTAGCACAAGCATGACTGTCTTCCCTCCCTCAATCTTTTCTCCTGGCTTGTTGATCCGTTTGTTCGGGCTGAAAGCCCTGTAGAGGTACCGAGCCTGCCTGATCAGCCGAGATGGTGAAGAAAGTGGTAAAGTGGGGATTTTACAAGAAGTGGTGCCTCATTCACTAATACTTTTTGTCCCACACTGTACAGTTTGCCATCTCTCTGTACAATTTTCTCATTGTCCATACTGGCCAACAATAATGTCTGGCTTAGTGCAAATGCAGTTATGTCTGCGAGTATTGTTAGAGTTGAACATTTCTTCCTTATCTTTATTTCACAGTTTGAGCTTCATATCTGTATTCTTTCAGTGGCACCATATGTGCAACTCAAGCACTTTTTACTTATATCGTCTATTTTGAATAGGGAGGCACCAGTATGGGAAAGCTCTGATAGCTGGTAGTTTTCATGTACAAGACATACACATAGGTACATAAATGTTCACTGAAGGTGGACAATGGGCCTATATTAACTTGGAATAGCATTATTGACATTATTTGGATTAGTTTTATTCAGTACCCCAGCATCATCTAAATTCTGCTCTTCTGAAGAACAATAACTACATCATTATATAACAGCCTGAATTATCAGTCAAATCTAAGCTGATGCCAGTAAATTTTTTTTATAGAATTTCTGTTAATGAATCCGTTATAGTGCATTTCTGTTGTAGCCATTCCTTTCTATTTATAGCAAACTTGTAAGGAGATGAGGAGTTATGCTGACTATAGTGATGTACAAGTAAGCTTGTTGGAGAAAGAAGCTTCTGTATGAGTTAATGTGTCATTCTGGGCCTTTTGTAGTTGTCCACTCATTATTGTCCACAAATTTCAATGGTAAATGGCAGCTGCCAGCCAATTCTGTAATAAATGTAAAAAAAAAAAAAAAAAAGGAAATAGATTTTGTTTGGGCAACTACGGTACATAAGCAGAACCCTTTAGTGTAGGCAGCATGTAGCAGGCAGTATTTTGGAAGCATATCTGCAGTTATTACAAATATAATTTGTCTTATCAACCTTTTTTCCCCACTTTAATTTTCATATGTCATATAAACGGAAGTAGAAGTTAAAAAAAAAGTTGTACATTAAAGTTAACATTTGTTTTCATCTTGTAAAGTCACCATGTTGGAGGTG
The DNA here is from genome assembly GCA_037974405.1 of Brachyalestes nurse. NCBI lineage: Eukaryota > Metazoa > Chordata > Actinopteri > Characiformes > Alestidae > Brachyalestes > Brachyalestes nurse. The sequence goes on along the minus strand of JBBPCY010125220.1, from coordinate 12,935 downwards.
ATTAAGTAACAACATTGATGCGCAGGAAGGCATATTAAGCTCAGTGTGCATTTCTCAATGCTGGTTTGATGCAGCCTGGGACTTTTGGTTTAAAAAGAATAAGAAAAGGATTAATGTCTAAAAAGCTGCAGTGTTGCAAATAATGTGCTTTCCCAAAGTCTCTTCTCACAAAGCAATCTACTCTGTTGGGTTCTTTTTTCTAAATGTCTTTTTGGCTTTATGTATTTTATTTGCGATTGTTATTCTGAAGGTGCAACTGGAGTCGCTTCTCCATGATGATGCAGCAGAGAGAGAGTGTGGAGTCAGTGGAGACAAACACATGACGTTTAAAGGTTTACATTTTTTCTAGTTAAGAAGTATGGAATATTTATTGATTTAGTTCAAATAAACGTAATTCGTATTGTTACTTTCTGTTTGTGTCAGAGTTGTGTTGATGTTCTGTCTGCCAATAAAGGACAAGCTGTTTTGATGACTGAAATTTTTATACTTGTGTTACACTGAAACTTGTATTTTTAGATTTTTGCTTGTTTGTTTTTGTTTTGGATGGGATTTTGAATATTGACGTCTGTGTTTCATTACCTCAAGTTGCTAGTAATGTCTTTTCATGGCCCTGGTCATGTATTTTGTCATTTCATTTCATTTGAACAAGAATACATATGTGAGCACTGGAATTCTGGATGCACCTTGAGTGTAAATAAAAAGTGCTTTTACAATGAGTATTAAATATACTTTAATGTTAAATATATCCACATGTCAACACTAACATAAATAGTACACCATAGGAAAGTAATCATTTGGAATGTTAAGCTCTTTAATAAAGTTGTCACATGAAGAAAATGTTGCCAGTAAAAAGACCGGATTCAGGTGATCAGGCTGAAGTTGAATGTTTTCTTCTTGATCTGTTGAAGATGCAAAGGATAAGTTGAGTTAACCCCTTAATGTGAAGCAGCATCAGACATAAATACGGAGAGTAAACATATCCACTTTTACCTTTTATCTATCTTATTTGGTCTTGGTGACTCTGTAATGTAAAGGACAGAGAATATTATAAAAAGGTAGCACAACATATTTTGGTGAATAAACACCCCTGTTTGATTTCATATCACAAACAAAACCTTGTATCTTTACAAGGGAAGGAAAAAATATTTTGCTTTAGATGATTTCTGTTGGAAAAACAGCTGGTGCTTTTGAATTATGTAAGATGTCATAAATGGGGATACAAGGTTTGTTCTAAGAGAGACGATATGTGGAGTAAACACAAAAGGCAGTGCAGTATGTTCTAAAACCTGTATGGCTATAGCAGGGCCGAACGGGACGGTGGGAAAGGGAAATGTGGGGTAAGACATTGACTGTGCAGGGTGTGGGAGTGAAGGGGTGGGGTCATGAGAGGGTAGAAAATATGAAGAGTACAGAACACCACTCACCTTGTTTGGCTCCACTCACTCCAGACTTGGTTGGTGAAAGAATCCTGAGCCCGCACACAGAGAGTATAGCTCTTCCTGGAGGAGACCTTATACTGTGTCTTATTGGTGTAGTGGGGCTACAGGTAAATACAATAAAAAATAAAATAGTATTAATAGTATTCACAGTATATAATCCTCTGCTCTCCAAAATAGTTAAAGTTGCTTAGGTGTGTATAACTGTAATGCACTGATTTGAAGGTGGTGATTCACTAGCACTGATTTCAGAAAGGTAAAACCAACACTATCATTTAACAATGTGCTCAACCATGATGGTCTATCTTCCTCTACAGCACAAATAGTTCCACCTGTTACAGTTATGTATTTGGACCATTTTAAAATGTAATTCCTAATCATATCTAAATAATGAACTTTTGTGATGTGCTGGGGGGTGTCTTAAATATCTAATCAAACAGAATCACATTGAGGTCAGAGAAAGACTTCATGCCATGCCATTGAATTGTCCCCAATCAATCATTCAAACGTATTTATCACTGCCTAATTAGTTCATATCATTTAAAAGACACAGTTTATATAAAATCGTTTGTCAGCTTTTAAAGGCCCTGTATCAAAAACAAAATTTTAAATACAAGTTTTGCATTACACCCTTTATACTAGTTAGTCCATACAGTCCTTTCAAGGGAGTTCGGCAACAAACCTCCAATTAGTCTTAAAGACACAACAGTAAAAACAGACACTTTCATTTTAAAGGATCAAGAACGTTAAGAGAGGTTGAAAAATCATCAGGTAAAAAATGAACATGCCTGATAATAGTGCACCGAGGCAGCTGAGGGAAAAAAAAGTACATTTAAAAGCATCATAAGATATGGGCCCTATAAGATGCCTGATGTTTGATTACATCACCAGTGGGCAGGAATAGTAATACTAACCAATAAAGTCACCTTTCACCTTTCTTTCCTACAACCCCCAAATATCATCAAGTGAAAACAAGAGACTCTACCCCTAAGACTGTAAAAAATGTGATAGGATTTTCTTCTCACAATGACTTTGGCTGCGTCCAAAACTGTTCCAACATGCTGTCTATGAAACAGCATGAAATATTATTTCATATGTTAGTGAATGATTTTGGACACAATACAGTAGTACTGAATTATGACATTACTTGGTCTGTTTGGTCAGACCGTTAAAACCTGTATAACCTCACCTCTGAATGGTTTCCACTATGGTCACAGTCCCTGCGATGAGAAACAACTTTTACTTCGTACTGGAGGGGGTAGAATGTGCATGGGGTGTTCCATGTCTTGGGGATTTCCCACTCAAATTCATCACCCTCTTTCTTTATGATGTTCACTCTGTCTGGTTGAACTGTGAGATGGACATGAAGACAATGTACTGACAGTTTTTAACACATTTTAGCATGTTAAAGCTTAAAGAAAAAAATATAAAATGTGTACAAAAGGAATAGTGCACCATCAGATATATAGTAAACCCCAAGTTTTACGCGGATCAAGAGTCGCAGATTCAGTCACACGTTGCTTTTTTTTTTTTTTTTTTTTGAGAACTGAACTCATAGTTTTACATGGAACGTGGAATGTGGAAACTGCTAATATATTTATTTGTGACAATAAATATATTTTTCTGGATGTTTTCACACAAGGGGACTCAGGGCAGGCTGTAGCCGAACTGGAAGCCCTTTTTCGAATTCCACACAAGGGAAAGGTCCTTTCCAACAAGAATTTGTATTTATAGCCCTCCATTCACCTCGCCGCGGTGTCCCAATAGTTTTGAGCAACGACCTTCCGAGTTGCATATCTCGGCAGGGAATTTAAATTAAAGAGGCGAATACGGGTTTACTATTACGTTTTCATTAAGGGCAATGCATTAAACTCAGGTTAAATTAAGGTGTTCTGGGAGCATATTTGGGGCATATTTAGGGTTTACACCATAAAAATAGGCATTTTTAAAAACCAAAACACAACGCGGTTTTTTACTATACACGGGTGCTCTTGGAATGTACCCCTGCGAAAAGCGGGGGATTACTGTACTCATTTTACCCCACATGGTATTATCCCTGATGGAAGCTCTGGTGCAGTTTGAGCAGTTTGTTCGAGGTTTTGGAGCTATATTTTTATGGGCTGTTTAGGTTTTGGTATTTGTATGACAAGGCACAGTGCACAGTGGTCATTCAATGTATTTTAAAGTGATAAGCCAAAAAAGCATAAAAAGTAGGCAATAGATACATTAATTTTTAAGATTACATTAAAAATTAAATTGTTAAATTAAAGTAAAGAAAGCTAAATAAAAATACAGATGTAAATGTATGAGAGTTCCTAAATTAACCAGAGGGACATGCAAATTAGACTTTTTCATTTTAACTTGAAAGTGTCAACAGATGAGGCATGTCTAACATCTTCTGGAGGGGTATCTCTATAAATGGCTAAATTTGATTTTTCCCTGCAATATTTCTTCTAAAAGGGGCATTCGACAATAGTCTTTCTTAAAACTTTTGGCTGGATTTAGATTAGACTCAAGCATCAAACTTGGAAGTTTTCTTCCTTAGCCTTGTGCAGTTTTGGTCATGAGTTTCTGTGATGTTGAGAGGGAGAGAGTCTCCTCTCAGAATCACTTTTCCAATAGAAAGCTACACTTCTAATCAGCTTTGTCTATTTTATCCTTCTTCCCTAAATGCTCCAGCAAGGAATATTTCCATAGCAAAGCAAAGTTGTTACCCATTTTCCCAGCAGGGATGATATCTAAATCAGGGAGCTGGATCATTTAAGTACAGAATTTAACATAGGTGAAGGTGGTTTCGCTTGCCATGTGATTTTGAACTTTTGAAACTTAACAGGATAATTAGCCTTGAACTACCTTTTTACAAAGCTAAATACATATGTATTTGCATATACATGTATATAATGTATATATAATGATTATACCTTTTCTATAGATGCATTTATATTTCATGTATATTTTATGTGAGCTCTATTGATGTATGTTTAAATACATGATAAAACTGTAGTTTTTAGAACTCCATCTGCATATACCCAATATCTTTCTACACCTAAATGTTCAGCAGGCCAATATGTGTATGGCACTGTGCCGTCCAGAAGATGGCACTTGAAGCTCTTACTAATTTCATGGATGAAGAAAGTCTTGTGGTGCTCCTCTAAGCGGTACTGGTTGCGGACTTGCAGGGTCAGGTTGATGCGAGTGACTTCCTCAGAGTACGGACACTGGAGTTCCTCACAGGTCAGCCCAGAGTTGTCAGCATCCAGAGAACAGTTAATATGTTGCAGGTTCCTGTGGAAACGTGGGGACTATTTAAGTAGGGTTGTAAAATTCTACATATAACTCTACTTAATTTATTCAGTGCATTATGAACAATCAGATTGCAGACAACACATAAAAAGAACTACTTATGGTAGTGGAATACCAATATAAGTTAAATACATATATATATATATACATATACAAGCACACAAACACACACACACACACACACACACACACACACACATATATATAAATTTCCTTACCGGAAAGCACTGAAGAACACCACAACTCCATTCCTTATTGCATCCCATTTCCAAGAACAGTGAAAAGGGCCATTGTAGTTCCTTGCCACACAGGTTATGAATTCTAGGTAAAAAAAAGACATATCTTTATAATTTTGTCCAAACAGGTCTCTAGCTTTCTCTAGCTTTGTGCTCTGCCAGTATATCAAGCATTAACTGTCCTTTTGGTTACCTTTGTCAGTTCTCGTCAGAATAGCCTTCTCAAAGTCCACCGGTTTGACCAGCACCAATGTGTGGTTCAGAACTTCTCCGGAAGGATTGTGGCAGGTGAAGTTGCCCCCCAGCATGGCATGGATAGTGACGTTTATGTGGTTACCATTCACATTAATTTTCTGTCCATTCTTCCGCCAGTGAATCTTAGTTCCCTCAAGATTATCTCCACATTGTAATGAGACATTGGTCTTTTGTATCATAGGATCTCCACTCACCTCCAAAGCAAGAACTGCAATTAGAGTAGAGGTTATTCCTGAGTCCAGCAGCAATACTGTGATTACAGCACGGTGTTCCTTATCATACCCCAGTACACTGTCTTTTAGAAGTTTAGAATCACAAAACAGTAATGTAATCTACCTGTATTTTATACCTGATACTAGATGTAATATAGCTCTAAAAACTGAATGGCAAGATGTGTCCAGAATGAGAAATAGCTGAAGACATAGATCACTGAGAATGTTCAAATAAAAGCAGTGTCCAGAGTGCCTCATATTTGAAAAGTGGCCAAATCTCATCATTTAACATCATCTCGCTTTTACCAAAAAACCTGAACAATAAAACAATAAAACATCTTAAAATAACTTGTCTACTATCCAGTACTTAAATCTTATTTAATGAATAGCATTTATGTAATAATCTTAGGGGTTTTGTGGAAGAGTTGCATTGAAAGACACGTTCTAAAACTATGTTTATATGTTTGCAATATTATGTAACTAATTAACAATTTTGATTACTTTTTAATTCATTGAATTTGTTAAAAATTTAATGTGAAAAGCTATTAAGTGATAAGTAAGACAATATAATAATCTTCATATAGTCATTGTCAAAGTACCTAGCTCGAGATCTGATCACCACTTTTCAAAATGGTATTCTGGATATTAATTTCATTACCATAGTAGAACTTCACTCTCAGTGGTCTAGACTTTAGTTATTATACAATGATCTTCATCACTGTTCATCATTCTGGACACACGCATTTTTATCAGTTTCCTACTAACTAGCTGAAACCTTTGTGGCTGTCGAGTCCTAGCGTCATATTAAATGCATGTAATAAATTTAACTGCAACAAAATTATATTTACCTGATTGAAACACTGATTCTAAACTTTGGAATTCCAGTTAATGTTATTTGCACAAGAAATATTCTTAGATGAATCTAGAAGCTATCTCTGCCGAATGGATTTGCTAAATAGCCCTGACTAGACCTATTGTAGGTCATTACACCCATTTAACCACATGTTTGTAAGAAATGGCTTATAACTATTGTATGTTTTCGCAAATACTTTCTCAAGCTGTATATAATACCTTTAAACTGATTTTTAAAGAATTTGTGGTTATCTACCTGTCAAAGCATTTTTTTTCTAAAGAAATATAGGAAAGACAAGCTTAAAAAGATAATTTACCATTTGGTTTAATAACATGGAGTGATTTGCTAACACCCATGTGAAGAAGGGTGAGATGCAAGGCAGCGAAGAATATTAGGTTCATCTAAAAGACAAAGTCACAAAAACAATCACAAAATGATTAAAACCCATACACACAAATAACATAACAAATAAAAATAAATCTCTGTCCTACCTTCTGTTGTCTGATATCAGTGTGACTTCTCAACTGTGACCACACTAAACGATTGACTGAACACTGCGTTTCACTCACATTTATATGTAGGTGAGAGAGAAGCAAAAAATTTCCAACACAGGAAAATAAACACTGAAGGAGGAACTGTTACAGCAACAACAAAAGGCATCGTAGAACTGTCCAGCCTCATCTCACTTTGGAATTTCTACACTTTATGCACAATTATGCTGGCAACCTGACAGGTATTCAGTCACAAGCGACACAATCTTTTTTTAAAAGGTACCTTAAACTGGACATTTAACAGATCAACACGGGCATAAACATGTGGGTATGGTGTGGTATTTCATGTACATTACAAACATGTAGTATATATTTATTTGTGAAACTGAAAGGTGAAAGAGGAAAAGGCTTGGCTCAACGCGACAGTGTCCTGTAGCATCAGTCTATGTCACATTTCCATGCGGAATTTTTGTTTCATTGATCTTTAAAGCTGTAAATGTCAAAAGAATGACTCAACCCCATAGCATGGGCATGATACTGGACGGAATAGGGAAGTGATATATTAATTACACGAGAAGTCAGTGATTTAAAAAAAAAAACAAACAAACACAATTCTGCACATGACACCACAGGGAATTATGCCGGAGGCCATCAATGGAGCAGGTAAGAGGAAAGAAGTGTGGTAATTCTACTCAAGAAGAGCTTGGCTTGCGTTTAGGGGAAGCAGAGAAAGTGGAAATAGCGAGAAGCGCTTCATTTTACTTGCCCAATATGTGCACTGGTGTCAAAATGAGTGTTACACCTGCCTGGGGTCTTCACATTTGGTCAGCCACATGTTAAGAGCTTCTCACACTTTCTTACCTCAGGGAATTCCACAATGGTTTTTATTGATATGGCCAATGTAGAAAAGGAGTTTCTCTGTCTTTTCCAGGTAATGACTCATTTACACCATGAGCCAATCTGGCTTTGAAGGCATGGTGCTACCAAACTCTTAGGATGATAGTTATGATGTATCCAATATTCACAGCTTTTTTAATATTACAGCATGGCAAACAGCGTGAAGAGTGAAGAGCCATCACATAATATACTGGTTCCTTACAAATTTATGAGTTCTTTTTAGAGTCTTTATGTTTATGTAAAGGTTCTTCTCAAATCTCATTTACAAAAGTTGCCCACTTAATGGTCATGGTTTTCGGTCATGGGAATTAAGATGTATAGCCAGGTGCTTAAGATATCTTTAAAATAAAGATAGGCTGTCTCTGTGACAGAGGTTTGCTGTTTATTTAGATTCTACCTCCTAGTTTTTCTGACCAATACCGCTTTACAAATAAAACCCAGTGAGTTGATTTTCTGTGTTGACACTTAAGACTACCAAAGTGAATGTTAAGCAAAATCAAGGAGCAGCTAAAGAGCCCGCATACACAACAGAAAAGTCTATTGGAAACATGAATATTGTAGGCATGTTTTGTCATTAAATGCTGATTAGAGTTAGATAGACAGGTCTAAAACACTAAAAAGTTTTAATCAGTGATGTGAACTTCTAGAAACCAGCTGGGGTATAACCAATGTGGCATTTGTTTTGAACATAGTATGATGAGGTAAAGTCTTGCCTCTCTGAAACTGCTCTCTTTAGAGGGCTGTAAAGAAGATCATGTGTAAAAATTATTTTTTTCTGCTTATTGCTATGTTGATTTATTCATTCAAGTACAATATTTATTTCTCTATAATTTAATCAGTATCAAACTCTTTGATACTACACTTGGCATCAATATGTCAAAATGTCAGGTGTTATGATCACCCTGTTTAGCATTATCCCAGCCACTTAACCATCACTTAAAATGTTGCAAGAATGATGATCAAACAAGGTAAGGACGTACAAATTCAGGATAGATCATCACAGCTGTTTTGACAACAATACAACAACATAAATCTGACTGGCCCAGAGAAATGATCTATTCCCTAAACTGATGTAATACAAGATGTTGATCAAGAAATTGACTTCACCTATGTAGAGAAAAATACATCATTGTCATGAATAGATCATTTTATATATCTTTTAAAGTCATTTCTACTGGTTTTTTCACCAAAATGTTGGGGAACATTTTCAAATTGCAGTATTAAAGATTTCCTTGGCAACTTTGCTTTGATGTACAATATATAATTTATGAGACTAAAGTAAGGCCACAGCATTTTTTAATATACAGAGGGATCTGAAAGTCCTAGACCACATTGATCTTTTTGTTGTGTGTTTGAAAAGTTGACAAGCAAAATGAAAAATGTTCATGATACTGGACTATTTCTAGCTCCAAATTCAACACCACCTAAATGCTGTAAAATGTTATCTGTTAAAATCTGTATTCTGTTCAAGAGGAACACAGCAGATACTAATAACTTCTAAAACTCTTGTAAATATTTCAGAATATCTCTTCACTCATATTGCTTTGTTTGTAATATAATCTGTTAAAAGAATGATGTATAAAAAGAATGCAGGATTTTTGCCAGTGGTCTCAGACTTTCAGATGCAGTTTTTTAGTTCTGATGTTTGCACATTTATAGAACGGCCAGAATGTACATGTCATGTTAAGGGTAGCTAGTGTTTTCAAACAGTACCAAAATAAAGTTATGAGGCTTCCAAACTAACAAGAACTTTCATATACAGTGTGCCTCGTATTCTGTCATAGCTGAAATAATTTATGGCAAAACAAAATGTACAAAAAATTACCCAGGAAGAGACGGAACATGTTTATAAAAGTATCAAAACAGCAAAGGAGGATTTAACAGATCTTTACAGAAAATTGAAGTTACTGCACCTGGAAGTCCATGTTACTTTTCTGCAGAAGGTTTTTCAATATAGCTAAAAATGATACAAGGGTGCGCCTTTAATTTCAATGATTTCGAAAAACCCCAAAAATCCTGTAAGGTTTAATGATTTCATATATGATTCACATTTGGTGGGTGTGTGGTAGACTTAGGAAAAGATTTAAGAATCAAGGCCTGTACATATTAGAAATAAGAACTGAGTAACAGCAGAAACCAGTGACATAAAAACACATCCGAACTTAAACCACACACGTTACTCAACACCGATGGCCATGATTATTCATCATCAGTGTCAATTTATGACACTGTTATTTATTATCCATGTGGATTTACAATGTTTCTTAAGGGATTTACATCTAATTCAATATCTGTCACATTGGTCCTTATCTGCCACACCATACTTCCTCATACAGATGAATTATTAACAGAAATGTAAAAAACCTTTTGAACAACTGATTATGTTTCCTGTCAAATAAAGAGAAGCTGGTGGTAGCCATGTGTTGTCTGATTGTAGACAAAAAGGAAACAAGTATGTCATGCATTGCCACTAAACAAAGGCTATTGTTTGTAATGAGCTGTCAATCAAAAGATGAAAGAGAATATTGAGCTGGTTGACAAAATTTTTCACTGCCTTCAAATGCCTTTTAAAAGAACTGGAATTAAAGATGGAGTGCTGCTGTTCAAGCGTCCCAACTGCACGCTGAGCTCTGTAATAACACACGACTATGGGTTGGTTTCAGATGAACTGCCATTTGCATTAGTATTTTACCAATATTGTGCACATCAAATATTCGGACTACTTTGTAGTGTATCGGTTCTAACCACAGTGACGAAAGGTTTCACTGCATGTTATAAATAAATGAAGTGAAAGCTTGAGCAGGTATTCCCACATACGGATCAGGGAAAGCTTGTGGTCAGTGACAAGCAAACAACAAGGTAAGGGTCATATGGTCAATCAACAGTGATTTCCTCATGTGAGCGTATGCAGATAACATTTGGAACAGTGTGACCTGCAAAAAATGAGAGACCTTGGAATGGTGGAGTACAAATGTTCATCATACTTTAATTAAAAATGCATTCTGTATCATTAAAATATGCCATCAGTTTTGCAATTCTCTATAGACGGAACAGACGTCTTGATGCCATTTAAAAACACATAGAAAGAAATTGCAAGACCGTCCTCCTCTCATATGAAGCTACATTCAGAGGGGACCTGAAATGGCCACATGTGGTGGGGTTGTCCCTCAGGCTGTGCCTCCGTTTCTCTGTTCATATTCATCTTCACAGTACCTATAATGACATGGTGACAGTCGGCCACTCCTCCTCTCTGCCCCTTCATCGGTAAAAATCCCTCTGTTCAGCGCTTTCCCTGCGCTTGATTGCACCCCCTTTGTAAATACCACACTGATCTCATGCTACACGTCCACATGGTGCCATGGCAACCTTGTGGTGCTGACTAAATTCCTCACAGCGAGCTGAAATGCGTAGAGCTCCGCTGACATCTCTCAGGGCCTCAGTCTTGCTTCTGGTCTCAGGCACAGGGCAACAACTACAGCCATCAGCAGAAACATAAAAGGTTGTTCAGAAAGGGCGGTTGTTGGCTACATGATGATTCCCTTGTGTTAAAACACGTGAGCCAAGATCTAGGCAAAAGGCCATATAGCTGATTTATTACAGAAATAAAAACACAAAATTCCCCCTCTGCATAACTGCTAAAAAAGCCTACTAGCTGTAGGATTGTTTAGAGTGCAAGAGAATATCACCGAAAGAAACATGATTGGACCAACAAACATGAGGATAAAAAGCTGATACATCTTAGCTGCATCAATTTACCCATCAGTTGCAAATTCCCTAACCTTTTTGGTAGTACAGTTTTCCTTTAAAAACCAAATAAAAAAACATAGTCAAAATATGATTCTTCATTTGTTAAAAGCTAAAGTGTGGCTGTACGTCCCAATAGATTGCTCCTGATGCTCATCCAGCTTTAGAAGAGATGTCCCATAGTTCAGATCTGCCTTGCAGACATATATTCTTACCACAAGAAAAAGAGTGGAAGAATGGACCACTCCATGGCCTTCCAAAATGACTCAAGTTTCAGTTAAAGGCATCATGAAATCTTCTCTGATCTTTCTTGCCAAAGACATGCTCACAAGAGCACAGCTTTTCTCCAGGCTTGAGATCTCCATGTTCTAGAGAAGGTTACCCAAGATTTTCCCCAGCAAATTTCCAAATCTCCACTTAAGCAGATGCTGGAGGTGGTCGGGATCAATGCAAAGAACAACTGAGAGCAAAACCCCCTGAATATCAGCTTCCCTGACCTGCTCCAAGATCTTGTTCTCATCCAATATACATCCTTCACATTGGACTTTGTGTCCACAGCCACCCTCGAGTGTGTTCCACAAAGATGTCACCTAGTATAGGTGTTAGTTCTCAACAGGTGTTGGGTTCTGCTGTGGGGGTGGAGTTCCAGGGGGTTGACTGACAATCACCTGCACCACGTAGTCTCTAGAGATCTTCAGCTCCTCTAGCTTCATCTTATCAGTGAGTGGACGGCCCGAGAAGAACCATCGCTGGCTGCCAGCTGCCACACCCTCCTGGGCTTGCAAACGCCGCTTCATGTGCTGAACGCTGTCGCTGGTGCGCACAGCCAGCCGAAGGTCACGGCCTGTGGAGAGTCGCAGACGCAGCTGGCACTCCTGGCCTTCGCTGGTCGGTGCCTCAGGCACCTCCAGCATCTCAAGCTCGCTCTTCTCCTCAATCATGTTGACTGGAGGAGACAGGCAGTAAACAGGCAGCTGGTATCGGTTGCCCAGCTCATCGTAGCACTCTGTCAGAGCACCTATATGGGAAGAAACAGAGACAAGGAGATTATAGCAGCACAGTAGTGTCTTGGAGAACAATAAACTATTGGTCATTTATCAAAATAAACTGGTCGGTCAATTATGAGGATTAGCAGATTCTATACAAAATTCACTACAAAGAAATGACTGACAGTCTTTTCTAATTAAGCAATAAGGCATGACAGCCCAGTGGTTTCACCATGGGTATTATAAAATAGTGTTGTAAAGCAAAATGCAGTCATGTGCATAGAGCAATTCTTTTTACTACATAATTCTCAGAACCAGATTTTAGAACCAGAACTACTCTTGCTTAGCTTGGATATAAATGTGTACAAATTCATACATTTGTAAAAATAATGTTGGTCAGGTACAAATGCAAAGATATCAAGTCATTTGTAGGAAGCTTTACAAGATACAGTGGATATAAAAAGTCTACACACCCCTGTGAAAATGTCAGTTTTCTGTGGTGTAAAAAATGAGATAAAGATA
>JBBPCY010125183.1:274-17229 GCA_037974405.1 Brachyalestes nurse | reverse complement strand
TTTTTATTCAGAAAACATTAACACCAAGACATATCTTTTAAAGTGCTCCGAAAAGAACATAACTAAAAATAAACTTACTGCCGTTGTCTTTCTTAAAACCTTATCAAACTAGTGAAAATGTACAACTCTAAAATTTAGCTGTACTGAACATAAATATCTCCCTTTTATAAGCTTATTTCCCACGTGTATTTCTGCTGAGGCGTCCAAACTTGAATCAGAACAGCCGATTCTTTGTAGTGAATCAGAAAAGCCGATGCTTTGTAGTGAATCAGAAGAGCCAACTCCCATCGAGTGAGAGCCCGTCCACACACACAGCATTCATATTTGTCAAGTTAGGCTAAAATATGATGCTACAGATGATAGTAAACTAAGAGCCGTTTGGGAGCCGAAAGAACTGGCTCTTCTTTGGGAGCCGTGCCACAAGAGCCGGCTCTCTATCGCCTGCGAACGTAGAACGTGAACTCGGCCTCGCGAGAGTGAACGGCACTCACGGTTGCATTCATAATTTGTAAACCGTCTCGTTCAGTTCAGCGTTCCTGAAAAATAGGAACGTGTTGAATGAACGTTGTTCATTTAATGCGTTCATGCACAACACTGTCTATATATATATATACACACACACACACACACGCGTGCGCTCACATACACACACACACACACACACACATATACTATTTGTATATGTAAATACAAACAAACCCAGTCCAGACTCTTCTCATTCGTGGTTCCTCGCTCGTGGAATGAGCTACATACATAGCTATATGCAAAGCTCACACAAAAAAATTATATTCATTAGGAATTGAACCATAGAAGCTCTTGAAACATTCACACGCTTCAAAATGTTTAATGCAAATAAGCTTTGTGGATTGGCAATAACAAGTCTGGATTAAACGGGAATTTCACAAAGTTTTCCGTTTTTTCCCATTTTTCCAGTGAAGCTTCACGTGTCCCTTAGTGTTTATTTAGATGTTGATGCTCTGTATAGTGGAGAATCTGAACTAAATCACTTTTATTTGGGGTCTATTTGGCCGTATGATGCCCTGCATGTATCCTTCCACCATGAATGGGTTTAGTTTTAGGACCAAAAGCTTCTCAAAACTTTGGTAGAACAACGTCTCAGGTGTCAGGTGGCGCAACCATAACCGTTTTATGGAATAATTTTCTGTGAGGGAGATTTTAGAGGCAGACATCTGGTTCCATTCAACTCCAACAGTTCTAAGTGGAATTCCCCTTTGACTGAATTCTGGGTTTTTTCACCTCCTCTGTGAACAGTTCTAACTCAGTGAGTTTCACACTGGTTAATAACTTCCTTTATAATCTATAACTCCAGCACAAACACTGCTCAGTCCTGAAGACCTGACTGTTTCAAATTTTTTCGTCATTGTCCCATATACTATTACTGCATAAACCTTCTTGTCTTTAATGTGTAGAGAAGTCAAGTTAGGTCAAGTTTATTCATGAAACCTATTATCATAAACAGATTATTCAGTGTGATTTACAGTGTGATTATATTAAGCATACAAATAGTAAGTAGTAAAGCCTAAATGAATAAAATAAATAAAAGAGTATATAGAAAATTAACAAAGAAGATTAAAAGTGCAGATGTTCAAGCTGATTTCTGGAAGCTTCTCAGTTGATCTGCAGAACATTGAGGACACTTTTTGATTACAGGTGTATCTACACACACCGTAAGCATGTTTAGGTGTACACACAGTTTGTTTCAGTGACCTTAAGTGATATGTAGCACAGTGTGGGGCAATTTCATGATAAGCAGAGCCCCATTTTTTTTAAAATCTCTTTGTTTTTTTGTTTTTTCACCACCAGAGCTGCACAAACATTCTTGCGTAGAGCTGCACAATATGGACAAAATATCAATTTTATGATTTTACTTCTAAATATTGTAATTGTGATGCCTTTTGATACATTAATGGGTCCATAACATCACTTTTTTTTGGAATTAAAAAGGCTTAAAGTCTTTGAATGTTGTTAAAGCTTTAAAATGTATGTTCACCCCCCCCCCCCACACCCCTACATAAGCTCAATGTATGGAATGTAAGCTGCAGAAACAGTTTTTGTGACATCCCAAAACAAATACGTTAACATCTTATTTAGCCTACAGCAGTTTAGCCCCGCCCATTCATGCTGTGCTGTTTCAGCCTTGTGCTGCCTTCCGAATGAGGTTTAATACACGGCAGCCAATCACAAAACAGATGATTTACATACATCAGTCTTAAAGGTGCCAAACAGAAACAGCCATTTTAATTGTGAGGGATAAATAGAGGCTGGATAGTGGTTAACATTACAGTAGGATAAAAAAAAAAACAAGATTTTGGCCCTTTAAAGGTGCTGGCGTTAATAGTTTGCTGATTTTTGTTCGCAGCTTTGGGTCAGATGGGGACAGCCCTGGTTCCACTGAAGCTAGAGGTCTTCAGGAGAGCATTGAAGATCTCAGTAAAAAGGTGAGAAACTATAAGTAATATAATTTAATATTATGTAAAATAAGGTGTAAAACTAAAATGTGTGTATATATGTGTATAAATCGACATATAATTAAATATTATATTAAATGGTATGATATTATAGGCTTTATACAATACGTTAAACACACTGGCAAATCAGTAATGTAACGTGATTAAAGATTAATATAATCAGCTTTTCTTAATTTCCACAAACCCCCTTTATTCATCAAAACTGCAAACACTCTGAGCTGTGATTGGTCAGTATGCTCAGAGTGCGCAGTGATTGGTCAGAAGGCCTCCCGTCTCGTCCAGCAGGGCTACTGTTCCTGTTATATGAGCCTGTACACCTGTTTCAACAGCGGCGACGGGGAGTTTAGATCTCTCTGAGTGTTTAATTATAAACATGCTGTTTACCTGTTCAGCTCAAAGGCTTTTTGGAAAAGGGGACTCATTAGATGCTGAGCAGCTTTTGTTAGGCTGTAGTAAAACTGGCAAATAATTATATCATAATTAAATTAAATATAACTGCACATTCATAATTTAATTAAATAAAAGCTTAGTGTACAATCCTAAAGCAATTTTATGATTTGCTACTCAGCAAAACGTGGTAACGTATACAGTAATAAACGGATGCTGAAACAGATTTTTGTTCAAATAATTAAAAAGAACGGTGAGATTAGTGGTAAAGTACTAAATTTAATCAGAGTGGGGGGATCCTGTTTGTTTGCTGAGTCTGATGTTAAGACTCTAGTGGTCTGGTTTAAGTCACTTAATCTGATTATGGTCAGACTGTAGTCGCAGTTCCACATAGGTTGCCATGGTAACGAGGCACGGTTGAGCGCACCAACTTTGTGTTGTTCCACGCCTGCCTCAGTCTGGACCTTTGAAATTTTCCCTTTGATCCAAACCTGAAATATAAACTTCAGAAAGAAGACCAAAATTTGATCCGAATCAAAGTTGGGGGTCTTTGTTACAGATCAGACTGAAGCACGATCTGGTTCATTTGCAGTGTGTCTTTTTGGATGGTATGGAATTTTGGACCCATTATAGAGAGCTATGACATGACATTGTCTGATAAATTACAAAAAAGGAGAAGAAATAAGGGAAGTAGAAATAAGTCACAGTTTTTATCCCACATTCAATAAACTGAAGTCCCTCACATCTTTACTTCCCCAGTCAACAAAATGAAATGGCTTGCCCACCACCACACAAAGATTTTTCTGACCGCTGAAACACACACGTCTTTCTACACACCAGTCAGTGTCCAGTACTGTTCCTTAATGTCTATAACCAGCAGAGCAATGGTGCTGCTCCCTCTCAAATAAATCATGAGCAGAATACAGAGTAACCCGGTCAGCAATTAGCTAACAGGCTAACAGGCTCCATTGCAAAGCTTTAAGTTCAAATCTGTACTGAAAGTCAGTCTGTAATTATGGCACACACAGTTTCCTAAAGGTATTTTAAAGCTTCTGCTCTCCATGTCTGAGCTGTCATAGGTGACTTTCTCACACATTCTGAACCCCCAAATGATGGAATACAATCTGACTGGTCTAGAGATCCGTTTTGAATCTGTTGAAACCGGGTGTGTTCAGAATGCAGAAAATCTATCCTCCTAAAATCAGATCAGCTGAATAATCAGATCTCAGCTGCTTATCTAAACAAGGCCTACACTTTTTGGTTGTTGGGGTTAAACAGAAAGCTCTAGCAGTAACAGTTCGATGTGGGGAGAGCGTCGCCCTGCTGGCTGACTGCTGCTATTACACTCAATTTACTCATCAAAATCACACAGTTGACATCCTGAGATAAAAGCGTCTTCATGACTGTGTTGTGTGAAGGTCATTTAATCTGTCCTGGAAGATCTAACTGATCACACGTCTAACTGGCAGGCATCAGACTTCTCTCCAGGTTATCATAGGTGAACCCTGCTACAGCCGGAATGTGAATCTGTCTGATAGATTTCAAGTGTGAAATAAATTGTAATATTGTTTTTTGTGCGAATGCCACCTAAGTAGAAATAGTTTGTATTCATGAAATATTTCATGGTCTGCTGAATCAGGGTTTAAGGAATCGTAAGTGAATGAAATTGATGTTGAAGGACTTATAATTGAACCGAGTCAGTGTTTAAGAAATGCAATTGAACCATGTCATTGTTTAAGGAAATGTAATTAAACTAAATCAGTGTTTGTGGAATCATAATTGAATTGTAATTGAACTGAATTTGTGTTTAAAGAGTCATAATTTGAACTTAATTGATTTTTAAAAGAATCCTAAAGCAATAAGTTACCCCTTTTATTCATTTAAGGAAATGTAATAGAACTGAACCAGTGTTTGTGGAATCGTAATTAAACCGAATCAATGCTTGTGGAATCGTAATTAAACTGAGTCAGTGTTTGTGGAATCGTAATAGAACTGAATCTGCACCTAAGGAATTGTAATTGAACCAAATCAGTGTTTGTGGAATTGTAAATCAAGATTAAGTCAGAGGTTTATATAACCTGCCCCTTTATAAAACCATGCATTTATTTAAGTAATTTAGAGGATTATCGAGTGCCAGTTTGAGGTCAGGTCACGTGGTTTGTTACACATTGTCTTTGTGATTCTGCTCTTTTTGCAGAAAAGCGTTTCTGACGGCGCTTTACTGAAATGAGAGATTTATTTAATAGCATTGTTTTGATTAGAAACGTCAAAGAGTCATTAGTTCACTTTAACCTTTCAAAGAGCTCATATCATGGAAGAAATCACATATTAAAAAATGTAATGTGGTATGTAAGCATATTTAATGCTTTTTATTCACTCCACATTTGGAAACTAAACTGTGAAAACAGCTCGTTTCAAAATCACTGTTTTTGTGATGTAACAAAAAGCAGCAGATTTACATACATCCATATATTCATTCTTTTTTTATTTTGCTCCCTCTCTCTCTTCTTTTTCTCTCTATCTCTCTACTCGTTCATTTTTCTCGACTCCTCTCTCCCTTTCTCTCTCTCTCTCTCTCTCTCTCTCTCTCTCTCTCTCTTTCTCTTCCTCTGTCTCTCTGTCTCTCTTTCTCTTTGTCTCTTTCTCTCTCTCTCTCTCTCTCTCTCTCTTTCTCTCTGTCTCTCTCTCTCTTTCTGTCTCTGTCTCTCTCTTCCTCTCTCTCTCTCTCTCTCCCTCCACTCCCCTAGAGTACATATATGGAAACTAAGTGGATTTTGAATTTGCTGTTTTTGTGATGTCACAAAAAGCAGCACATTTACATACATTGGCCTGTACTGGTTCAGTGCACTGATTTCTGGACTGCTTTTGAAGGAGACAGCCAATCAGGACATTTGCATAAATTAGCCTTAAAGGCTTCATAAAAGAAACAGCCTATTTAATTCTAAAGAGCAGATGGTTGGAAGATAGTCATAGTGAAATGAATAATTGTTTGGTACATAAAAGCACAGAAATGTAGGCGGAGCTCCGAATAATGTCAGGTATCAACCCTTTAAAATCCCAGACTTGCGTCCTAAGGTTCATTGTTCAGCAATTGTATGAAAAACATACTTGAGAGTTAAGTGACTGTTTATCAGTGATTATGATCTGGTTTAACCCTCATTCAGGTCTTTAGTTGCTGCATTTACGTGAAGAATTTTGGTGGTTTTGCATGTTTTTCATGTTTCATTTCCATGTCATTTTCCTTCATTTTTCGCTTCGTTTTCATCCTTCACCAAGAAGCTACAGACTCTCGTTCCCAGACTAATCCTCCGACACTCCTGCCTCCTTTATCGCACGTTTTAACTGGAGTTTTGCTATTTATAATTGCAAAATTGCTTCCAGAAGCTCTTGGTAGTGCTCCACAAACATCAGCCTGTAAGAGGCCTCGCCCTGGTCCGTCCCTCAGATTTAAAAGCGAAAAGGTGGGGGTGAGAGTGGAAAAACAACAGAGCGGGGGAACTGGACGTGTTTGAAAAAGGCAGCGCTGAAGTCAGAGGGGTGTGGTGCTGGCAGGTGTGTAACCCGAGACACTGCGTTAGTCATCTTCTCATTATGTAACGTGAACAGAGAAGAGGGAGGGAGGGAACGAGGGAGTAAAGGGTAAACTGGGAGAGAAAAAAAGGCACAGGCTTAGGTTTTACCTCTTTACTTTAGAAATCAATGCCATGATGACTGGGCTGTCCTTTTTATCTGTTTGTCTTTATTTATACATTGTCTCCTCATTGGTCAAGCAGAAAAATTGGATTACAAATAAATGCTCCTACTGTTGTACACAAGGAGGCCAAACAAAAATAGAATAATTACAGGGCCCATAATCTACATTTTCTTATATATCTAATGAAGTAAAAAGAGCCAACACAGCTATTTAATGGTAGCAGCAAGTAATACTTCCATTAAGAAAGAGGTCTGGAAACAAAACCACCTTTTACTTGATTATATGTATTATATGTATTATATGTATCGTTATATGTATTAATTGTAATATTACAGTTTTAACAAAAACTTAATTTAAAACTACACACACACACACACACAATAAAATACATGTTCAAAAGATTTTTGTTGGGATTTTCTCATTCTTGGAGTCATTTCTGTATCCTTTTCATTTATTCTCTTCCATGCTCTCCCTTTCATCTGAGTTTAGGAAAACTGTCAGACTGTTTCCTCTTTTTCTCTGTGCTTTTATCGTTTACATTTTTGCTCGGTTTAGCTCATGTGGTTTCTCATTGTGTGCAAATTGAACCTCACGCTGTCCAGCTGCTCTGTTAGGACACATCCAAGTTCAGAAATGCGTCTGCTCACCACTCTTGCTGTAGAAAGCTGTAATTACTCGCACAGACTGTGAGGACTTATTTTGCTGGACCATGATTTCAGATCGGGATTTGAGATTCTTGCTGGTTTGTGGAGAGACAGAGAGGGATTCAAAGATGCGTGTAAACATTGAAATGCCAGGTGTTTTAGACTAAATCATGTTACGTTAAATGTGAAAGTGATGGTAAAAGAATTTTGTATATTATTACCCCTATCTTAAATCTAGTTGGTCAACCTATTCAGTGCTTCTTTAATAAATGGGATATGAGCTTGCATTGCTTATTTACATTAACCTTGTAGCTTCAGTGCTAAAACCGAGGATCTACTACATTTTGGTTAAGGGTGGTAATCCATGTACTTTCACTAAATTATTTATTTAACTGATATGACAGTGGGATATTCAAGGTACCTCTTCTTTTATTTTCCAGTCCGAGGACCCTTTTGCTACTGGGCTGTCAAAAGCTTCAGATGACCGATCACAGGGAGGTCCAGACTCGTGCAGCAGTGGCAGTGGGATGCAAACAGTTCGCGCTTCCCTGTTTGACAATGTGGTGGAAAGACACAGTGTTCAAATGGTGGAGGACAGCAGCAGCCCTGGAGGTCCAGCGGTGAAACCCATGCCCAGACGGAACCTCTCTCTCCGCGCTAGGGAACCTCTCTCTGCCCCCAAGGCTCTGGAGAACAAAGAGGATGGTAGCCTGGTCACTGCAACGTACCGGGAGCAGTTGTCCCCCTCCAGCCCGCAGCGCGTGGAGCATGTTTTTGACACTTTGGCTCCTGTAGAGGAGATCTGTGCAGTCAGCGAGAGCATACGCGCCGCTCAACTGGAGGACCGGGCACTTACTCTTCGTTCTCGTAGGTCGGAGGGTTCAGAAAAGCAAACAGTCAGAGGTCCAACGAAAGATCTGGGTAAGGACAGAGATGAATTTTTGGCTGATTCCACTGCAAATACTTACAGTAAAAGGGTACTTAGGGTGGGCGCGCTGCCAAAGTGGGAAGATTCAGAAGCTGTGGATACGGAAGAAGAAAAGCAGAGAAAGATGGTGAGGAAGATGGAGGAAGAGATCCAGAGGCAGTTGGAGGTTCAGATGGCTGCTAAAGCTGACATGGAAGAGGAGGAACGTCAAAATGAGGCGGAGAGGCAGAGACAGTTGGAGGCGGAGAGGCAGAGACAGCTGGAGGCGGAGAGGCAGAGACAGCTGGAGGCGGAGAGGCAGAGACAGCTGGAGGCAGAGAGGCAGAGACAGCTGGAGGCAGAGAGGCAGAGACAGCTGGAGGCAGAGAGGCAAAGACAGTTGGAGGCGGAGAGGCAGAGACAGCTGGAGGCGGAGAGGCAGAGACAGTTGGAGGCTGAGAGGCAGAGACAGTTGGAGGCTGAGAGGCAGAGACAGTTGGAGGCTGAGAGGCAGAGACAGTTGGAGGCGGAGAGGCAGAGACAGATGGAGGCGGAGAGGCAGAGACAGTTGGAGGCGGAGAGGCAGAAACAAATGGAGGCGGAGAGGCAGAAACAGATGGAGGAAGAGAGGGTGAGGGAAAGAGAAAGGGAAAGAGAAGATGCTATAGCAGCAGCTAAGAGGCCAAAAATGGTTGAAACTGAAGAGCATCCAACAGCCAGACCAAGGGCCACCTACTTTGCTCTTACGGGTCAGTTGCATGAGACTGTGCACCTGACCTCTGGAGTGGACAAACAAGGGACATTTGGAGGTGAGGAACGTGAGGAACGTGTGAAATCGGAAGTGTCGTTTGATGACTTTTCTGTAAAAGTCGGAAGGTGGGGCTCTCAGAGTAGAGGGGCTTCCGTAAGAAGGAACCCTTCGATGGATGCTGCACTCATGAGAAGTTCGGCAGAAGAACGGCGGCGAAGTGAAAGTAAGGAAAAAATTCCGTGGAGCACATCACAGCCGAAAGACAGGGTAACAGAGGAGGTTATGGCGATGGAGAGACAGAAGCTAGCAGAGTATGAAAAGATGAGGGACCTGGAGAAGCAGAAGAGGCAGAGGGAGTTGGAGATGGAGAAGCAGATGGAGTTGGATAAGGAAAGAAGGATAGAAATGGAAAGACAAAGGGAGCTGGAGAAAGAGAAGGAAAGACAAAGGGAACTTGAACGACAGAAACAGCTGGAAAAAGAGCGTCAAAAACAGATTGACTATGAGAAGAGAAAAGCGGCAGAGAGAGAGCTCGAACAGCAGAGAGAGTTCGAGAGGCGACGGCAGAAAGAATACGAGAGAGAAAAGGAGAGAATGCTGGAACAGGAGATGCTGAAAATGCGAGAGTTTGAGAAGCAGAGGGAGATGGAGAGAGAAAGGGAAAGACAGTTGGAGATGGAGAGGCAGAGGGAAATCGAAAGACAAAAGCTGGAGAAGCAGAAAGAAATTGAGAGGCAGAAGGAGTTGGAAAGGCAGAGGGAATTGGAGAGGCAACGAGAACTGGAGAGACAGAAGGAGCTTGAAAAAGAAAGAATAAGGCAGCTGGAGAAACAAAAAGAATTGGATAGGCAGAGGGAGCTTGAAAAGCAAAGAGAGCTTGAAAGGCAGAAAGAACTAGAAAGGCAAAGAGATGCGGAAAAGCAAAAGGAACTGGAGCGGCAGAAACAGAAGGAGCTGGAGCTTCAGTGGGAGATGAATAGGTGGATGCAGTCAGACCGACAGAAAGCAGAGGACAGAGAGAGGCAGAGGGAGTTGGGAGATATTGAAAGAGTCAAGGAGCTCGAGAAACGTAGGCTTCTGGAGCTCCAGTTGCAGAAAGACAGCGAGAGACAGGAGAGAGACCGGGACAGACAACCATCAAGGCTGAAGAAGGAAAAAGAAGAAGAGTCTCAGAGAGTGACTGAACAGCAGAGGCAAGAAAGTGGACAAGAAAAGAGAACGGCAGTGTCTCCTCTAAGGCCCAAAGTGCTGGATCTAGATTTAGTTTCTCTGGGGGAAAGAGATGGTAGCCCCTCCAGCCGATGGAAGCAGCCTTCACCTCGTGCCGAAGAAGCCTATAGGCCATCCATCCTGGACATAGATTCTTTCAGAAGCCAAACGCAGCCTGAAGTTTCTGTGGACCCTTTTGGGATGTTGAATTTTGCTGGGACCAAATCGACAACTCCAGTTAACCCTCAAACCATGCTGCAAAATCTCCAGTCCAACACAGTCCCTCAACACCAGCAACAGGGTATCCCTCAGCCTCAGTACCTACATCAACCTCCATTCCAGTCTCAACTAATTCAATCAACTGCCCAAGTGCAGAATCCCCAGAATATGCAACCCAACACGTTCCCTCAATACCAGCAGCCTCAATACCAGCTTCAGCCTCAGTTCCAGTCTCAACAGCAGCCCTCCTTCCAGCCTTCCTTACCTTCAGAACAAACAAGTCTTCAAATGCCCCTGCAGCCCCTAGTCTTGCACAAAACCCAGCCCCAAGCCTTTCCTCAGTCAGACTTCTCCTCTGGAGTCGACCAGCCTGGCTCAAGGTGGCACACTTCTCAGAATGAACCTTGGAGTATGTTGCAGGGTGAAGTAGGTGTGGACGAACCTTTGTGGGTTTCCGCTTCAGAAGGTTCCAGAAGACCTATCAGCACCAGGCTAAGCAGCATAGAGCAGATGCTCCAGCGGCAAGAAGAAAGAGCTTCAGGATCTGTCTTGAGCCCAGGTTTAACAACCTCAATGCCTGCTTTTACCCCAACCCAAGTCCCTCTTTTCTCTTCTCCAACGGTTTCTGCACAGGGTCCTATGACACCTACATCTAGCATGGGAACCCCTGCATTCTCCCTTTTGACTCCAGAGAGAGTCTGGAATACGCCCGCAGAAGGAGCTTCCACTCCAACCCCCATGCCCAGAGGAGGGGCCCTGACCTCTCCAACAGTAACTGAACAAATCTGGACTCCAAACTGGGAGCTGGCATCCCAGGAACTGAACAAGACACAGCACAGGACCAAAGGGACTCAGGTGAGTGAGTGCAGAATGCTAAAATCTAAAACAGAAGACAGTTTGGTTTGCAAGTTTTTCTCACTCAGTAACTCTGTCATAGTTTTGATGCTGTCCATCACTGTTATTCTGCAATGTAGGAAACTAACAACGAAAAAAACCTGAGTGTACCATGTAATGTTTTACTGCTATTGTGCATAACTTGTGATTTTGTGAATTTTGGTGGCATTGTTTTCGCTTTTGCTTACTCCCAGTCTGTGTGTCTGTGTGTCTTTGTGTCTGTGTCTGTCTCTGAGTGTAGGAACTGTCACGGATGCGATCGAGGAGTGTTAGCCGGAGGTCTGCACCAGCTGAAAGCTCAGTAGACGGTCCACTGTCCCGAATCAGGAGCCGCAGTGCCCACAGAGAGAGAGGACGACCGAGCTGGGTGAGTCAGGGAAATACACACACACACAGACAAGATAGCAGACTGAGTAAATAAGAACAGAAAAACACACACAACAGATCTAGGCGCGTCTGAGTGCACGCATTCTGAGAACAACAGAGCTGAGTGAGTCAGAGCAGTAAACACCCATACAAACACATACGTATATACACACGTGCACACACAGAAGCTGAGTCTGTGTTTTCATGTGAATCTGTGTTTTTCATGATGAACAGAGGTTTCAGAGAAGATTTGGTGTGAAAAGTTCTGTTTTGGGGTTCACAGTGTTGACAATTTTTGACAGTGGTGGACTAAAATCTCCTCTAAAATCTCCCTTACAGAAAGTTAAGAAGTGGTTACGGTTATGCTGCCTGATGTCTGAGATGTTGTTCTACCAGAGTTTTGAGAAACTTTTGGTAATAAAACTGAACCCAGTTGTGGTGGAGGGATCCATACAGGGCATTGTGAGGCAAAATAATCCCCAAAGAAAACTGATTTAGTTTAGATTAGCCAGTTTCACCATCATCAACATCCATATAAACATTCAGAGACATGTGAGCCTTCACCGGGGGTCAATAGTGAATAAAAGCACTGAATTTGTATTGGAGACGTCTGGTTCCATTCACCACCACTGTAACTAAATCAGAATCTCCACAATGAACTGTTTCACAGTTAACTTCTCAGAAACTCAGAATTATGGGGGAAATATTAAAAAGGTCTGTGGAATTCCCACTTTGTTATCCAGGGTGTTAGGGAAAATCTTGGCAGTGGTGGCAGTTGCTGAGATGTTCTCCAGCACATGGTGGACGTTTCCAGCTTTCAGAATCTCAGCCAAGCAGCTGAGATATTGGGTTCTGAGATGCGTGTTTACTCAACTGAGCCATCATTGTTTTTAACTCCACCCACAATTGCGTTCTTTGGTATCTGTCATATCTATGTGGTTGGACGAGCTTTACAGAAATTGGCAGAAATCCTGTTCAACCCAGTGAGAAACTAGCTGCTTCACTGCAGTCTAAAGATCTGCTGCTGTCACAGAGCGTCTCGACTCGCCCAAGGCAACATGACCTTATAACATCAGTCATGACACCAGTTTGTTTCTGTAGGTTGTGATTGAAATTCAGAAATTCATGTCTGAATAGAGGTGTACCAATTCAGTCAACTGATGATTTGATTGAAGAGACGATACGTGGCTTTTGGTTCAATATTTTCCTATAAAGTAAGACTGAAAACAAATTTAAATCTCTTATTAAGTCCTTCTTAGGTGTGTACCAAAAATGCTTTCAAATCAAGTCTTTTTTCTCTTATTCTGTAGACTGTGGACATTTCGCTCAGTTCATGGTTCACTTCAGTTCAGTTTGATTTACAGCACTGTGCAAAGGACTTGAGCACCCCTCATTTCTTCATAAGATCCAGGCTTTCTCATATTTTTAGACTTGAGGGACAGTTCTTCAAGCCTTGAGGGACTGTCATTTTCTGTCCAGTCCCTGAACCTGATCAGGTTCAGAGGAATGTTTTTTGTTTGTTAAGACACAGTGACCTACGTATGAATCATTCAAGCAGAACAAAGCACATCTAAGTGAAGTCCTGAACCAGTGAAGAAACAGGAGCAGCAGATGCTCAGGCGGTGATCAGTATACTGGTTGGTGCTCAATGCTGAGTGGTTGGAACTCCTTTATCTAGGCACCTTGTCTTTCATTTAATCTACTCAATATGCCAAAGATAAAAGAGTTTGACAGGAATAAAATAGTATTTTGCACTAAGGTAATTCAGAGCAAAATAGACAGAAATGAAGGGGATCAGGACTTTTTCACAATTCACAATTAGTATTCTCTCAATATTTAGACTGAAATATGAGTAAATTAAAAAAGATGACTATGTTTAGTCTTGAGGTGGTCGGACAGCGTTGATCATCGCTGGTTTAACATGGTAAACAAAGCAGTTACATAAAATAAGTTCTCCACTATTGTTACATTGTTGCATTGCACTATGCTTTTTTTAATACATTGTTACACCTCTGCTAACTGTGGTGCAGATTAGCATATTTAGTTTTACATTAATATTACTAAATATACTAAATAAAACAAAAATACAAATAACATTATATTGTTTATCACACAGTGTGAAAAATGGTTTTAAACAGTACTGTATATTCCACTGTTTTGCTACAATTACATTTAGCAAAAGTAACTCTGGTCAACTTAAAAGTTTAAACTTTTAAATAATACATTAACAACAACAATGATATGTTTAAACAATGTTCAATAGATGTACAATTAAAAAGTTAAAACATTAATTAGTTTAAATAATATTTATCCTTTTTCAATGCAATATTATGACAATACTGTGAACAGTGATGAAGGTTTAGGTAATTATTGTGACGAGTGTAACTTTAAGTACATGCGAAAGTAAACATGGTTAAAATAATGATGGTATTTTCGATGAGCTGACAAGTTCTACAGGGTGGGATAGATGTTAGTGGGTGGAGCCTGTCGGTAAGTGGTTGTAAACGTTATGAATTGGACTGTTTGGCCCTTTGTGTGCTGATATATCAGCTGACCTTTGGAATCAAGGCCTTGCCTGTGTGAGTGTGTGTGTGTGATTGAACCTGTTTGTGAGGGAGGTACAGGAATGCAAGCTTGATGGCTTACAGTAGAACCTCCAAGATGATCGTCTGACCTTTTTCATTCCATAAACTCACATACATCCTTTTCGCATTTGATTTCATTCAAACACCTGATTTTTAAACATGAAACTACTTTTATGCCTCGTTTAGGTTTTGAATGAACCCGTTTTCCGTAACCTGCCAAGTGCACATCGATAGGGAGGGACCTGATGGACAGGTTCCTCGGGTTCCTGGGCATGTTTCCTTATTCTTTGGAGAAATTAATGATTGATGGTGGAGTGAGGCTGTGAGAAAGAGTGTGAGCACTGGCTGAGATTTGGTGATTTGGGGCCAAGAAACACTTCCTTGCGTGGAGGCCACGTGTCCAGGGACGTTTAAATTGAACTCAGAGGAAGCCTTGGAGAAGCCCACTTGCTCATTTCTGTGATTCTGGAGCAAAAAAGCTGCACATATTTTCACTGAAGCTCAAGCTTCAGGTTAATGCCCAACATACAGTTCAGTGTGACTGAGTATTTATCGCCATCTGCTGGTTAGTGTGAGTTACTGCGGTGCGCTTGCAGCTGACCGTCCCATAGGAACAAGAAATGATCTTTAAAGGGATAGTTTAATAACCCCCTCAGCTTCTTTTCCCTTTTAGCTGTCCTGCATCCATTTAAGGTGGAAGGTAAAATTTGTATAAGAAGGTAGATGCTGTAAAGCTTATTTAGGCTGACGATTCTATGGAAAATGGGCACCAGAATGTAACTGCTGCATAATTTAAGGCGGTGCCAGAACATAAATGCTGCCCCCTTTTAAGGTGGAATGTAGAATTTTATAAATAATGGGGACCAAATGTAACTGCCGCACACATTTAAGGTAAAACAGAAAATTCTATGGAAAATGGACACCCTAATGTAACTGCTGGACCTATTTAAAGAGGAATAGAAAATCTGATTTAAAAAAATTGGCACCAAATTATTTAAGGCGGTGCCAGAATGTAAGTGCTGCACCCATTAAGGTGGAATGGAAAATAAGTGTAGGAATCTGCCACAGTGTAACTACTGCATTTGTTTAAGGTGGCACCAGATTCTATGCCAAACTGCTGCACCCATTTAAGGTGGACTGTAACATGGGTGCCAAAGCCACCAAAATGTAAATCCTGCATCCATTTAAGGTGGAATAAAAAATTTGCATAAGAAACTGAGTGCCAGAATGTAACGTCCTTCCCTATTTAAATTTTAATGGAATATTGTTTTCAAAAATTTCTGCAGACATTTGCACACTGGAGAGATTTAGCTGAAAAGACATTTTGAGAAGTTTTGAGTGAATAATGAGGCTCACCTGTAGCTGCTCTGGAATGTTTTTTTAGATTAGACGAAGTGAAACACAAAACGTGAGGAAACAGGGCTATTTGGACAAATCTGGCTTTGTTTCTTTGTTCTGTTTTGCACATGTGTGAACAGCTATGTGTGTGTGTGTGTGTTTCATTTTTTTTTTATCCGAGTTTGCTGTGTAGGTGCCTGCTTGTGGTCTCAAAGCGGAAGTCCCTCAGTGTCTCTTTCCCCTTCACTTACTCTCTCTGAGCTCACATAGGAAGAGTCATGACTGCATCATCACTGTCATAAGCAGAAAAAGACCTGCTGAGAAACTCAGCTGTAAACGACAGAGGGAGGGAAATAGAGCTTCAAAAAGGAGGGTAAACTGAAAGAGTCCTTCTGTTACGCTGTACTGGACAAAAGGCGACTGTTAGAGTCGTTCTGTTAGACAGTAGTGACTGTTGGAGTCTACAGGACAGTACTGACCGTGGGAGTCTTTATTAGATAGTAGTGACTGTGGGAGTCTCTGCTGGACAGTAGTGACTGTGGGAGTCTGTTGGACGGTAGTGACTGTGGGAGTCTCTGCTGGACAGTAGTGACTGTGGGAGTCTGTTGGACAGTAGTGACTGTGGGAGTCTCTGTTGGACAGTAGTGACTGTGGGAGTCTCTGCTGGATAAAAGGGAATGTCCTGTTTCTGCTGCTGCTGCTGGCTTTTACATCGGACATGGGTAAGCTTTTTATATATATATACACACACACACACACACACACACACACACACACACACAAAGCCAGCAGTTTGGCAGATGGAGGTTGGGCTGATATAGGTTGGTATTTGTAGGTTGTCAGGTGATTTCTCTGCAAGGTTAGATGAAGATCAAGCTTTTTAAAGTGTTTTCATGCAAATCACTGTTTTCTTTGCGGTTTATTACTGTGTTAAAGCCTAAACAGGTTTATTTAGAGTTGAAAATGCTATTACACTTATGAGTGTCAGTAGTACTAAAATTATTGGGAACAAAAGTGAATGTCTCAGTCTTCTTCTCCTAATATATTCTAAAGAACTCTTAAGGGTTAACTGTGTAAAGTGACTCATATGAGCGTGTACACTTTAATAAAGTGTCTTTGTACTATATGACATAGTTTCACTTCACATTATGGCTGTGGTTTTAGGGGAGGGTGAGTGGCTCCCTGCCATACAGGTCATTGTTTTTCCTCCATTACCCTCATTTCCTGATGCTATAGAAAGAATTACTTTTTTTCTCTGATGAGCAGATGCCTCCCCCCCAAGAATAATATAGTGTTATAGAATAAGAGTGTGTGGGGGGTCTTTTAGTAGCAGAGTACTGTGTTTTGGTGCAGGAGCCAGTATTTTAGTGCACTCTGTAGGGATCATGGTGCTGTTTGAGAAACATGTGGAAAAAGGAATAATTGTTTATTCCTATAATCAATAATAACAATACAATTAAGTAGGACATATG
>JBBPCY010125123.1:0-17236 GCA_037974405.1 Brachyalestes nurse | reverse complement strand
TTACTTCAATCACGTCTTCTCCGTCGTACCGTGTATTCTCCGTACGACATCATGTACCGAACCGTGACCCATGTACCCTGATGGTTCGGTAGGAATACATGTACTGTTACAGTCCTAATACGTAGTAGGGCTTTTGGTGGTCCCTTTCCACTGATGGATGGATTAAATTGTGCAGATGGGCCACAATCTGAAACTGTAGACCACTCTATATGGAAAGTACCATACCATACCATTTGATTTACAAAGCACTTTAAAAACAACTTTGGCTGACCAAAGTGACATACAATACAAGCAAACACAAAGACACACAGGCCAATGAAATAAAAGAAACAGATACGAATAAGAGTTGGGAAACAATAAAACAAGTCACCACCTCACACTGGGTCAAAGGCCAGCGAGTAAAAGTGTGTTTTTAAATGACATTTGAACTCATTTGGACCTTCCTAAGAGAGCTTGGAAAGTCACTCCATAGTTGTGGAGCTGCGACTGAAAAATCCCTGTCACCTCTGAGTACACTAAAATCGCCAATGAGTGTTGCTACAAGGTACCTAATGAACTGTGAACTCGGTGTACATTGATCATTGAGAATGAATCAGAACCAGAATCATAAACCTTTATTGATCCCAGAGGAAATTGCTTACGTTGCTTAAATTGCTTATTCTTGTATCTGGCAAATGAAAATATATTCAGATTGTCTTTCTGTGTCCTGTGGAGTTGTTTCTCACTGCTGAGTGAGAGAAAAGTCTCTGGAACATGCTCCCAGTCCTCTAACCCTGCAGGGTGTACAGGACCCCTGTCAGCTCTGGAGCTGAAACCCTCCAAAGCTCAGGGTTATCCCTCTTTGCAGTCTTGCTCTTGGGATCAGCAGAGACCCCCACACTGAGCACCATGCCCAGCTTTAAATACAACACTCCAGGCATCGCAGAGCGCCATGTGTGAATGGACTTTTCCCAAACAAACATGACGTGTTGTGACCTCAATAGAGGAAGACTGACAGTGAAGTTAATGAGGCTTTAAATCAACACTACCATGCGTTTGCAAGTGGTACTACAAAATCACAATGACATCTATGCATGTTAGCGGAGGTGCCGTGTTCAGACCAAGGTTCCTTTGCTTAAGCGATGTGGCAGGATCTGCGTTTGGGTCTAGATTGTCTAAAAGGCCTGTTTCATTCAGCTAGACGTTCGTTTTTCAAACAGATTAAAGTAGCTTCCACTGGTTTGCTGGAATTCTGGCTTGTATTGATTCTGCTCTCTGATAAGAAGTGTGTGTTACACTCTGATTGTCAGTTTAGTAGTTAGTAGTGCTCTTTATTTCTCCTCAAGATTAATCTTCATGCAGCTGCTTTATACACTTTTCCTGAGCCGCACTCGTTTGCATTCAAATTTGCATATGAAAGTGGTTTGGGATTCATTATTATTGTCTGCCTTTGTAAATTCAATGATGGAAAGCATGTGCAGTCAATTAAAGGTCTTTATGCAGTATTCTGATTTGTTTTGTTGTTATTTTTTATTGTTCTTCTTTTGTTAATTCGGCATTTTTATTTGACAAGCAAATATTGGAACACAACATTGTTTTACCAAAATGGTAAATTTTCTTGTTTTTTATAATAATCTGTGTTGAAAGTATTAATTATTCTATTTATGTATTTATAGGTGTACAGGAATATGTAACTATACTGATGTGCTGTAGTGTGTAGAAAGTGACAACAACACACAGTAGTAGTGTAGAAATGTTTGGTACTACTTACCACTATTTGGTGTCTTCTTAGCCTTACATACTGAAATAAACCTTGCATTTCTCACATTACTTATTGTTTATGAATTATTATTTGTGTTACATGTTTAACTACAATGATTTTATATGTATGTGTAAAATATGGTATCAGAAAGTACTCAAAATTATTACAAATCTACTTATCAAATACTTGCTTTACTGCAAAATAAAATGCTACAAACAGATAATTCATTGTCATCAACTAAAATAAAAGAATCACTGAAACGAACTCAGAATCAGAAAATTTTAATGATCCTGCAAGATCTGTCAATTCAACACACAAAACACTCAACACTCTCACATCGCATCACCTTCTAACAACTAGCCAGCACTTCCGTGACCTCAGTCAATCAAAACTAGGCTTATATGACCTAATCTGCCAAACAGGCTTTTATGACCCCAGTCGACAAGCAGTCATTGGGTTTAGATGAGTTTATTGAAACAGGCCAGTCATCCTTTGAATACATAAGACCATTTCAATGGCTCAGGATTACAAAGGTCTTTATTATTGAAAACCTATTTTAAATTTTTATTTTCATAAAACAGGCATGTTTACATGTATTTTCTTTAAATGTAGCGTTTTTGGGGAGATTTCTTTAGGGATCTGATAGAGCAACAGGTTAGACTGTCCCTCATATTTCCAGTGCTTCCACACCAGGACTTCCAGAAAGTCTTCAGCTTTCCTTTCCTTCATGAAGGCCCACACTCATAAAACATAATTGGTTGATTTCACTGCCACTTTCTAGCTTATATAGGTGGTTAATTTGACAAATTAGGACTTTAGGAAGTTCCTGAAAGTATGACTAAAGGGGGAATTTGGTTGATAAGATCTACTCAAGATACCATAAAGAAAAAGACTCTGACTGAAATGTAACCTTTTTTGTTTGCAGTCACAATTTAATAGTGAAAAACATAGTATTGTAGCACTTAAGTTGGCCTAAAAACATTTAGGTAAAAATTGTATGGAATAAATATAAAATAAAAGGTTCCTCTAGTATCAACATTATGAGATTATCGGATCACACCGTTACCTGACTGGTACTAAAAGACCTGCCGTCTTTGTGCTGAGTGTTTGGTATCCATTATAGCTTATAACGTCACTGTGTAATAATGGGGCTGTCACAGTTCAAAAAAGTGGAGAACCCACAGCATTGCATTAGATCCAATAAATCCTCAAGGATATTGAGACATAATTCAACACAATGAGATGTTTCAAGGTGTACCGACCATGAGGGGCCTGGAAGAGTTCAATGCTCCTTGTGTCCTTGTCCTTGTTGACTAACACTGAATGCATGTTTTAGTGTTCTTTTTGTTCTTTTTGCTTGTTTGGTTCTTTGCTGTTGGTCTGATTTACAGATTAATGTTGGAGCAGCTCTGTGCTTCAGTGCTGCAGGTCTTGTAGTTCATGACAAGCATTTTTCTTTTGCCAGCTAAAGCTAACCTTGGTTACCTGCTTTTCCTCTTCAATGTTTAATGTGTTCCCCGACCACTAATGGTGCGAATAGGTTGAGTTTATGTTTTACTTAGTCACCCAAGGAGGACACCAGCAGCAATCAGTGGCGTGTTTTTGATTGATGAAGTAATCACAAGGCACAAAGGCCTTCATTACCATCGGACGCACACTTGCTAACAAGCAATCATAAATACGTGCTGGTTGGAGCCGAGCCGGCGGCTCAGGGCTTGTTGTTGCAGGACGGGAGTTAACACAAAGTCACCAGAAATTAGGGAGGCCCTTTATCAGCTGGGCAGGGCTCACGCAGAGGTCACGCAGGTCAGCTTCAGCTGGTTCTGGAACTCGAAGCTCATCATGCAGCTCTTTCCTGGCTCTGGGCTCTGCACCTCTCCAACATACACAATGAGATGCTGGCGGTTAAAGCATGGCAGCACAGAGGTCACTCACTGCCTATATATATATATATATAAACACAATGCTTGATGCACACTTTTATATTAAGTGTACTTATTTAATTATTGTGCTGATAAAGTTTGGGCACTAGGGTTTAAATGACACATTTTGTTCATTTGTGGAAATAACTACACATCCTCCACATTTTATAAATATATATACTGTATGTATATATAAAATGTGGAGGATGCGATGTGTATTTATTTCCGCATTGTGAAAATAAATAAATAAATAAATGTGTGTGTGTGTGTGTGTGTGTGTGTGTGTGTGTGCATGTGTGCTTTATGTATATGCACATCAGATTTTATGTTTGATTGTTTCCAACATAAACTCAGGAAATAAATAAATAAATAGAATCTGTGCCCTACAATTTGCAGAAAATGTCATATTTAAGCGTGTTCTCTTATTTTCACTTAGAAAATCAATAACATGTTATTGGACATGGTAGTTCAATCACTTGCACACAACTATATTTTATTCATGTGGAAAGGATGCGCACGTGTGAATAAGGTAAATGCGATGCTTCTAGCAAAAAAAAATAAAATAAACGAATCAGTTAATAAAAAAGACTTTCCCAGTGCCCTTTGGGATGCCCATTATAAATTGGTATCGGCATGCCTAGAGGCATAATAAACAAATACATATACATATATATTTGGAGTGTCACACTGTTCATCATTAATTATTGTTCTCAGACTTCTGAATCATCGTAGTATTTGCATCCCTGAGCAGCGCTTACTGTTATTGCAGCAGGGAAAAAATAATTAATGTGGTCCTGTTTCGATAGCCTCGGGCTAAGATCTGGGGAGGTGGGAAGTGGGTTTGTGTGTGTGTGTGTGTGTGTGTATTTATCTTTTTGTGAGGACCAAATATCCTCACAAAAAAGATAAATACTGACAAATGACAACATTTTGCTGGTCCCCATAAGGAAACATAACTAAAAATGAAACATTAACCAAAAATGAAACATTTTCAAGACAAAACTAAAAGAGCAGAAATGTTGCCATCTGGTTACTGGGGTTAAGATGTAGCATTGCTCAGGTACAGCTTTCCACAGGTCAGCTAAATGCCCTCATAGATGCAGTAATACCAACCTGTGTGTGTGTGTGTGTGTGTGTGTGTGTGTGTATTCCCAAGCCGGGGGGTCCGTGGCTGTGGGGAAACGGAAGAAAGCTGGAAGGGATGTTAAGGGTGTGTGTGTGTGTGTGTGTGTGTGTACACTGTCAGGTGTGTACTGTCTTTTCTTGCATGTTTTCCTTCCCTGCTGACAGAAACTGCACACTTTAGCATGAGAGCTGCAGCATATAATTTACAGTAAAATTGTTCATGGAGTGAACCTACATTCACACATATGCTGAGATCTGTATAAACACAAATACACACACACACATCTTTTCCTTGTTTACTTTGTGTTTGGTGCTGTTTTATTTTTTAAGGCAGTCATGTCTTATCGGTTTTAGGCTTTTGTATGTTGAACTGAGTGTATATATATAAATATAAAGACATACAGTACTGTGCAAAAGTCATGAGTCAGACGTTCTTGTATTGTTTTGGTCTTAAGACTAGACTTCCTGAAAGACTTTCGAAGGCTATAGTCCCTGAGTCTGACCAGTTTCAGAGGAATGTTTTGTTGTTAAGTAACCTACGTATAAACCATCCAAGCATAACAAAGCACAGCCTGAACCGCTGAAGAAACGGATGATTCCAGATGATCAGATGATCAGGTTGGTGATGAGCTTTGGAAATGACAGTGATGAGTAGATTACATTCATTTACATTACATTACATTGATTTGGCAGATTCACCTTAGTGTAAAAAGCAACTGCAGTGCATGTCGACATGCTTCCGGTTTGTAAGCGGAGTCACCCCTTTGGTTCTGTTTCTCATTGTACCAAATAAACCAAAAGGGATTTACACACAGCTCATCAGCTCCATGTTCTTGCTCTCCCACTTCCTCTCTCTCTCTCTCTGGCTGTCAGGCGCAGTGCAGGCAGAGATGGATGTGATAATT
Organism: Brachyalestes nurse; assembly: GCA_037974405.1. NCBI lineage: Eukaryota > Metazoa > Chordata > Actinopteri > Characiformes > Alestidae > Brachyalestes > Brachyalestes nurse. Next base: position 11,543 of record JBBPCY010125123.1, on the reverse strand, counting down.
GTGATAAAGCCTGTCCGTAATGGGCTGTGTTGGCCGAGCGCTGCCTCTCTTTTGTTATGCTAATGCAGAGCGATTAGAGGCCTGCTGCCGAGCTGCTCTGTCTAATCTATTCGCTCTATCCCAGGGGAACACACACTGGGGATATTACACCCAGGCCACGAGGTCAGCCGCTACAGTCTTCTGTTCTGCACACACACACACACACACCCAGGGCCACAGCGTACACCGAAGCAGGTAGCTGCACTTCTGAGACGCAGGCGCAAGAAAGCATTCCGCTCTAATGCACCCCCTGCTCCGGAATGAATTTCAGAAATCTGCTTTAATCGCTTCTTAGTAGTAGTTCATTTGAAATTCTTAGCAGGACTTAATTACTCCGAGTTAGTCTAAAGTGTTGACGGGGGTCCAGCTCACAGAGGCATGAGCATACTGTATAAATGTTAATGCTGCGGCTGAGCCTGCCACTGCGCTGCATGCTGTGTGCATTACTATTAACGCTGTCATGTTCTTATTTGTATCCTATATTCTGCCTCTGTACTACACCCAGCATATAGTATAAGATTCAGGTCGTTATCTAGATCCCTATAGAGAGCAGCTTTTTATATTTATATTTTATTTTATTATACAAACAAGCGTACAGTGAAAATAGAGCATAGTTTGGACAGTACTGAATATAAATTAGCATCAAATGAACTGAGAGTGAATACGCAGGGACATAAAGAGCTGCCACTGTCCTCTTGCCCTGAATAGCCGGAGTGATGTTTGCTTATGAATAAGGAACAAAATGTCAGTGTAAGCCTGAGCTGCACATCACTTCACCTTTAGACAACCTTAAAAAAATGCATGAAACTAAATGCATCATCTGCATGGCACAAAGGTTGTCGGAAGTACTTGAATATACACAGACTTCACCCCTGCAAACCTTTCAGTAGACCTTTTTGGCCTTGAAGGTAAAGGAGGCTCTTCAAATACAAACACAGGGACTAAAATTGACTTCTAAAATTGACATTTAACTACAGAGAACACTGTAAATTTAATCCATTTAATCCCCCAAACTGCTCCTTTACTATTTAGTTATTAATCTTCACACTTACTTAACCTCAGGGCCTTTTAGATCTTTGTAGAAGGTCTAATGATTTCTGGGAACAAAAATAAATGAATATGTTTAGTTTATTTTAATTTAATGTCATTATGCTTGTCATATTTAAACTTCAAACATTGTTGTTATAGTGTTATTCCACTGCTAAGTTTTGTTTGGAAACGTTGTAAAGTCTGTTCTCCTATTGGCTCGGCCTCTAGGAGCCTGACAGAAGGCCCCAGATACGATCTTTGATAGAATTTGAAAACAATGGCAGCAACTCTGCATCAAAGGCAATCTGAGTTAACATCTCTCACAGGTTTAACATAAAGCACGTGGAGTGTCTTTTACCCCGTTTCACAGTAGCCAATAAATGAATAGCAACTAGGGGACCTACAGGAAGGGCTTAATATACCAGCATTTGCTTTGCATTACTTTGCATTAACATGTTATTAGAAATCCCATAAATCATTTATGCAAATTTGACAGACTGACAAATTTTTGACAATAATGTCTGAACTGAAGGCCCATTTCTAGTAGCCATATTTATATACATGCATATATGATAAAGCATGTATATACATTCAGGTGGGATGAGAAACTGAATCCAGCAACGGGACTTTTAAGAGATTATACAGGAGAACCACTTTTTAGTCTGAGCCGCATGATACATGTGTTTGGACTTGCTGGGTATTAATTTACAAGCATTTCTAGGCTATAGATTCAGTGAGGCCTACCGTGTGAATGCACAGAACCACTCTTTCACGTATGTGTGGCTCTCCTGACTGCTGGCAGGGTTGATCCAGGACACGGGGCAGTGTGAGGTGTTTTATAAGCTCGCGCTGCTGGCTCCGGCGTAACTCACAGCTGGTGGAGTTTGTCTCCCAACACCCTCTGAATGACTACATTTTCCATCAGCCCCCGGGGCAGGAAGGCCATTACTCAGTGGGCGCTCCTATCGGAGCCGTCCAAGCCAAACACACATGCGGTTATTGTTGGAGCGCTTGGCGCAGGCAGGCCGGCTGGTTGGCCGTAGCTCAGGGCTGCTGGACGCGCTCCCTCCGCCTGCACACACTCCGCACTCCGCCAAAAGCAACCAGCACCAAGCTGGGCTTTGCCCTGCCCGCGAGGTCAGCACAGCTCACCACTGAGTGTGTGTGTGTGTGTGAGTGTGTACATACTGTAGGTGTTTGGGTGTTACACTGATATCTATCATCAATGCCATTATAAAACCTCGTATCTCAGAACAGGTAACTTTTATAGAATAAGAAATAAATGATCTCGTTTTCTTTCACCACGCTGTTTGAATGGAATTATGTAATTATATAAATTACATTTTACATTTTACTTTATGTACTTTTACTTTTGAAGTTTCATTAGCGTATGCAGTTTCCAGCTCCAAAAGAAAATGTAAAGAAAGCCTTTCCAATACAGGACTGCCTCCACAATAATAAGCCGTCATCGAGTTCAAATAATAATAAAAGCTCCAGTTCTACTTACAGACACATTTGGTGCGGATTGAAAGTTTAGAAGCTTTTCTTTCAACAGACTCTTTCCACGTAAGGCGAGAAATAAATAACCCACAGGAGCCTGAGTGTGCACTAGCGCGTGTGAGAGGCGTGCGAGGCTTTTTCAGGGCTTTGTAACTCAGACTTAATGCACATATGACAACAATCAGCAGGACTTACCTTCTCTTGCTCTAAAAAGGTGGAGCAGAGCTCCAGTGAGTGATCCAGTTTGAGGACCAGGCCCAAATTCACTTATTTTCTTTTCCAAAACTATCAGCTATTATGAAGCTGTCATGAAAATAATGTTACACTTCATCCCCAAACCGAGTCTGAGATTATCAAGAGACTCTAATAAGAGGAACAGACTTTTAGGGAGTCTCTGTATCTTATTATTGTCCATGGAAAAAGACTTGTTTACTTCAAGCAACCAAGCAGTTTGTTTACCCTGTTTTTGAAAGTTTATAAATATTTATATTTCACTATTCAGTTTCTTTCTAGTTTTTGTTTCTCAAAATCTCTGTAGACAGCGTGAGAAGAGGAAACATCTTAAAATAAATAATGATAATAACTAACTGGGTAAAAATAACAACCAGATAAAATTATCCTATGACAGTAACACTATGTTTATTATTATTATTATTATTATTTATTACATTTTATGTACATTTCATTGTGGACATTTTCAGTCATGCTGTTTAAAGTGCCTGTTTGATCATGGCTGTAATGGTGTGTTCATGCTCTCTGGAGCAGAAAGCATTGATCTTGAGGCCGACGGTGCAGGTCGCTCCAACAAAACAGATTAAATGATGAAGCTCCGCCTTAAACAGCATCTCCATACCTTCAGGGAGCGCGTTCTGTCCAGCCGTGACCTTACGGCCTCCGATCTGACCCTAGACCGCGGTCAGTGGTCATCATTACTGGGGTCACTTCGCTGACACCAACACGACGAGACGGGTCTGATCTCTCCGGGCACGGCTTGCATCCGTGATCCTGATGTGCTGTAATTGCCTAGATTTTGCTTAGTGAATAATTCATTGTCTCTCTCTCTCTCTCTCTTTCACCCCCCACTCTTCCTCTCTCGATCCTCAACATAAAAGCTTTATCTTCTGCTATCTAGTTGCCTTTTTATCTATCATTTCCAAAAGCCTTGAAAGAGAGGGGAGTTGGCGGCATGTGAGGGGAGCGAGGGGGTCCTCACCCAAATAAAAAAAAAAAAAAAAGAGAGACTATTTTGCCAGACGGTCCCCTTGGCAAACGCACATTAAGTTGATTTCAATGGACCAGATGCTCCCTTCCTCTCAAAGCAATTTGGATTCATAGAGCTTTCCTGGCCTTGCTGAAGACTAGGCTCTCTGCTTTTGATTTGTAAGTGGCTCAAATCGAAGCTTCCATTCAAATGTGTGTGCATATGGAGTGGCCGTGTGCTGCAGCCTGTCAGCTCCGCGCTGTGGGTTCCTCATTTTTCCCCCAGACAAAACCCCACACAGCTCTTTCAGGGAGGGCCCTAATGGATCTGAATTTGAAGAGGCTTTGGCAGGGACCTCACGCCGATCCACACACACACACACACAATGCACTTCTCTTCCCTTATTTCAGAGGCTCTATATTTTTGAATCTGTTTTACAAGTGACTTCATATTTGGGAGAGCAAAGGAAAATTAATTAGCAGTTCTCTCCTGTTTAAATGGTAAAACATGGAAAATAAATGCACGAGACCACACGTACAACCTCACTGCATGAACAGTGGACTGTATATTGTATCCACGTGGGTTTACAATGCTTTCTTCCATCTACAAAACCTTCTGTCTCCAAACTAACAACTTACTGAAGAAGAAAATAAACTTTTATTTACATTAGTGCAACCAGATGTAGGTAATGCTGCACCATTTCTACAGATCTGTGGATCATGAACTATGAACATAATGTGTTGGGCGACCATCATTTCAAATGTTGGGAAAAAAGGACCTTCTTAAAGGACCCATGTCTTAAATGAGGTTTGCATTTTACTTTTTATCAGTTAGGTTTGTTTTCGATTATTTTGTGAGTTTAAGCCATAATAAGCTTAATGACATCACAAAACGATTCAAAGTGAGTTGTTTTGCAGCTTAGTTTCCATATCTGAGCTGATATATATATATATATATATATATATAATCTTCATCAGTGTTTGGCAAAAACAGTGACTCTTTTATTTCAAAAAGTGAAAAATCTATAAAAATCAGTGTATTTTTCATTATTTTTCCTTCAGGTTTATGCTAAATACATGAGCAAGACAAACAATAAATTCAGGGGATTAAATGTTGACCCATGTTGAGAACATTTACAGGCCCAGCGACTTCGGTGGGCCTTGATCTCTTGCTGTGCTTGAAGATGTCTGTAGATCCGTCAGGATTCAGATGCAGGTTCCCGAGGGACGTGTGCATGTTCTGAGACGCATGAACTCTCTGGGTTCCCCAGCTAAGCCCTCACCTCCCTCTGGGACAACGATTCCCTCTAATCTGCAGCTGGGAGGTGACGCCGCTGGGGTTTTCCTGTGGCATGTGCCATTTTTCTCTTTCCTGGTACGTTCGTGCAGGGCTGCATATCTTCATATTGAACACTGATTTTACTGATCTGCTCAATAAATCATTGACATATAGCACCATGCAATCAGACACTTAGTATATTGATATATGGACATAGAGATATTTGACCTCCTTTGCATTTTTTTCAGATTGCAAGCATTTTTTCAAACTCTCCCAAGGCCTGAGGGTAGTGATTAGACCTAATGATTTTGACTGAGAATCATTTGCGCTGGGGGAAATCTTTCGAGGGCACGTTCTGCTGAATAACTGAGTTAATCGTGCCAAAACATCTTCTGAACAGATTTGTGTGGTGTGAAATCACAGACTTTGGTGCGAGTGTTTATATCAGAGTGGTACGTATGCGATGCCAACATCATAACATCACAACATCAGCACATCCTAAGCTGGGGGTTTTATGTGTTCAGTGAAAGCATTATTTTCTTCATTCTGAACAAAGTAGTGTATTATTGCAGTATGATTGTATGATCATGTTTTATTATAATAAAATACAATATTATAATGCACTATTGCAATACAATACAATATAATAAAAGAACAATATATACAATAAACACTGATAAATAATAATAAACTAAAACAAACACCCCAAAAAAGAAAGGTTAGGAAGTATATAACATTTACAAATGAGGACATTTTCGTTGTAGATTTGCAATGAATTATTATCGCTACAAATTATTACAATTTTAAAGCTCTTGTCTACTCATCTACCTACACCTGCTATCTACAGTTCTTGTGATGAATTCACTGTGGACTAGAAGAGAAATGATATTGGTCTCTTCTGTTGAATGGTTTATTATTTCTTCTGCCTGATTTGGGTTGGGCAGGACTAAATTTGGTGTTCTTGATGTCAATCAGAGTTATATGCTGACATCAGCTCAAGCAGAAGAGAGAGCTGGATTTAGAGAAGCTCTTCTGATTTATAGGGTTGTGTAGCATTTTCCATTATACATGTACAGTAGTCTTGTTTTCTCTGATTACAGCAATGGTCAAACTATAGTGATGTGTTTTACACATGAGTGACCTCTGATAACCAGATCACATTTTGGTTTTAAACACTGTATGACAGTGCCGACTCATATCATTGACTAATATGATCTCAGTTTAAAGCAAGCGAGGTTCAGTTTGGCTTCTTATTCCCCAAATTCTGATTAGCATATTCCAGACCACCTTACATTGCTGCCGCAGTACTGACTTTTCATGTAGTCTGAACAAGGCAGAGGTAAACACATATAGCTGTGTAAATAGCTTTAAATCTGTACACATTTGATGAAAACAGTGAAATAAGTCATCAGTCTTGAGATTTAGGTTCTCCTACTGAAGTTACTCCACTCGTGATGGAATATGAACCTAGCCATCTATTCAGTAATGCAGCTAAAGTCATTATGAAAACACGTCACTAAAACAGAGGCAAAAAGGTTCACATCATCCGTATCATCACTGCTGCTTAGTTAAGTGAAAATCCAATCACCACATCTGTCTTTTAGTCCAACCTTACATTACAGCACATCTGTCACTCAGCATCTTTGGGTTAATATGTGATCTGACACACCCACACAGTTCTGATCAGGGATTGCATTAATATTTACATATATTTTCTATATAACCTGGTAGAAGCTTAGTCTGAGACAAGGTGTAAAGCTATAAGAACATTAAAAGTAAACTGGACTTTATTCAAAGCAGATTTATTTTATGCTTATGTTGCTTATAATGAGTTTTCAGACTTAAGAAAATTTGAGACAGTTATTATTTTGGGACTAATGCCAAAGGTCACCTATTTTATACTCGTATACTCTGAGACCTTTCAGGTGGTGTTTGTACTAACACAATGTATAAAAAAATATATAAACAATATGTAAACAATGATTTGTGAATCTTTGTGAGTCAGTTTATTATTTAGGGTGACCAACAGTTTTTGTGTTTTTAAATGTGTGTTGGGATTGTGTATTCAAAAGTGTGTGTTTTACACACTGTAAACCCACAGTTGTGTGAAATAAATGAGTCCAATTCCCTACTTTAACCATTATCATCCACAAGAGCCTGTTTATACGTTGCACCCCTCAGAATCCTTTTTTAATTGATATTGCCTCACAGTTTTTTTTATTACCCAGAATTTTACTGGCCTGTCCTTCCAGTGATGCAGAAACAATATTTATAACATTTCACTAGGTTGTGCTTCAAATTACCGTGTATCTCCAGTCATTTCCATCATTGTTACTTTCACCTGAAAAATGTTGAATGCCCTGAGGCCCAGCATGATTCCGTGCCCCTAAATACTCTCAGTCTGGTATTAGAGTTGCAGTAATGTGCAGTCTAGAGAACTGATCCACAGTTTCTTATTTTAGGAGTCCAGGGAGGCATAGGTGTAACTACAGGCCTGCGAGTGTTTTATGGCCACGGCTTTTAAAAGAGCCTTTGGGTTCGAGCCATTTGGTGGAAGTAATGAACATCCCTGCATGGCCTGAAAATGTGATACACTGAAGGATGTTTTGGAGAAAAACACTTTCTGCAAAGGGAAGCATTATAGGCCAGTAGTGGTCACTTTGAGCCCAATGTTTGTCTGAGACTGGACCCGAATATGCAGAACCATTGTAAATTGGCCTCATAGGCAGAATCAATGCTAATAGTTATTTATAATTAATATTTTTGTCCGAGTGAGAGGAAGTTTGATATTGTTTGTGGAGTGCCACATGGCCCTATGCTGGGTCCTCTTTTGTATTCCCTGTATGTTCTGCTGTACAGTCAATTAGCATGTCAGATTCTGTATTGTTTTGCTGAAATCAGCTGAAAAAGGCTCTTTTTGAGGTTGTACCATTTTTTACATCGTACAGCTATGAGTGACATTTGTGTTTTTAATAAAAATAATTGTCTGTTGTAGATAATAAAACATTCTTAATTTTCTTTCACACATATGAAGCCTAGTCCTCTGAAATGACGGTTCATAATTTTCTTCTTCTTGAAGCAAGGTTTATTGGACATCCATTTTGGACAATTAAATTAAATTGAGGAGCTTAGATATGCAGATGAGCCACAGATATAAGGTTTATCATTCTGTCAGTTTTGACATTACTAATAGCTTTCTCTGACTCTCTCATTGTGACGTTAATTATGAAGTGCTCGTCAAAGACGGTGTGTATGTGCGCTGGCTTAGATGAGCTTGTTTTAGTGTCTTCTCAGCATGTTCTATAAAAACAAGGGTGTTAGTGAGAAAGCCTTCTATGTACTTGGATTTAATTAGGGAAGTGAAGTCATCCCTTTCATTAGCATCATCATCATCGTCACATCCAACACTGTATATTGCAGCAGCTAAGAGAGTTCCACAAAACAGTATTTTATGGGTTTGTTTCTGCTTTAGTGCACTGGGTTGTCCAAAGTTAACATTTTGCCTGTACTGTGAATGTATCACCTCATCAACTTCACATTTTGATGTTTTGAGATTTTATATATATATATATATATATATATATATATTTAATGTGAAATCTAATGGGGAGCTGTATAACATGAAACAGAGTTGGCTGTGTCCATGTGTGAGTCTACCGTGTATGAAGTTTATTGGGGCAGCTGTTGATGCAGAGTAGCTATGTCTGGTATGTTCATTTTTTCTTTCCCTTAATCCAGCCAAGTTCAGCAGCTCCTAGAGAACCAATCCCAAACATTTTCACCGCTATCTTTCGATGGGCGCAATTTTTACAAGCGCGGTGGAATTTATTTTTGTAGCCTGGAGGTATCTAGCATACCTTTTCTGTCCTTGTCTACCTTCTGTTCGTGTAAGCCTGTTTGACATATCTTCTCTTTCCTCTCTCCATCACCCCAAGGCATCGTGAACGAACGAGGCTGCCTTTGATAGGGATGATCAAGACTGGCATTTCCATTCCGACAGGTTTCAGCAACATGAGAGGTTGGTGGGTGTGTGTGTGTTGGGGAGGGGGGGCGCAACACCTATTACCCATGAGGGTGCTGGGCTGATGGGACTCAATCTGAAGGGGGTGTGCTGGGATAGGGAAGCGAACACTAGAGCTACAGCTTGGGGCTCTGGATGGGGTGGGTGACTCGTAAGGATGAAAGGTATCAAACATGAAAGAGTGGAAGGGGGAAGAGGAAGATGAGTGAAAAGCAGCAGGAAAACAGAACAAAAAAGACAGAAATGGTGGAGAGGTGATGGGGCTGTGGAGTGCTGCCTGGAAAAGCCATCATGAGCGCTGGGGCATAGTGAGTGACGGTAGGAAACTGAAAAGCTTCAGAAAGCATAAGTGCAGCAGTCACACACACGTAAGCGGGTGAGACATGCTGATATAGGATTGTAGGTAAAGAGAGGCAGTGTTGACTGTAATTGCAGCCTTGAAATATTGCTCTCATAAAGTGGTCAGTCGGCCTGCTTTTTCATCAGCCGTTTTCTGAAAGATAGTTTGTCTGTTAGTGGAAACCTTATTGAGGCAAATATAAGGCTTTCTTTTCCCATTTCTCCCCCTTTCACTCTCCGTTTATTGTTGTTCTCACAAAACATATTTGTCTCCTGTCTCCGCAAAGGCAGGGGGCCGAAAGAAAGCGTAAAGGTAATCAAGAAAAATGTGCCGTCTTTACTTAAAGCGCTGCCTTTTCCGTGGAATTGCGCTGTTCTGGTCCCTCACAACAGAATTCACTTCATGATGGCTTGTTCTGTTCTTTCATGACATTTAGAAAAAATGAGGCGCTTTTAAAAAAGGGTGGAAATAGCAGATATTTTTCTCTGACATCATGATCATCCTTGTAGTACTTCTGAGCTGTAAACTGGAGAGTTTCTGTTCGGCTGGACTACTTTGATGAACACAGATGCAATTAAATCATATTAAGCTCCATGCAGAGACCTTTAGAGGGGCAGGTACTCAAATGAAGGTGTGGGTGTGTTCAGTTTTGTCGAAGATGAGGGGGGTGTGGTTGAAACATTTCCCAGGAGGAGAATATGTTTTGTAAATGGGGAGCCCTAGTCTTGCCAAAAAAGTGTGCAGGAACAGGTACCTAAGCTGTTTTGGCAGCACATGGAGGACTTTGGGTTTCACACTAAATTCACTGACAACTTGTTCTGTTTCTTCATGATATATCATAAAAAAGTTCTTTAAAAATGGTGCCAAAAAATGTTCTGTGGAGCAATGACACAGAAGAACCTCTTGTTCCTTAAAGATGAGATGCTCAAATTGTCCCTCAGAGATTCCCAGAGGGTTCATAATGTGGAGTACAGTTAGAGAGAGAGTGTAAAAGTTAAACTTTTTAGGAAACCTCTATGTTTAACCCTTTTTCAAAATAGCCATAACATACAATCTCCACCTGTTTTACACAATTTTTCTTAATATTTTCAATTGTATTGCATTTTTTATTACAAACAGTGCTGTTATGCCATTTTATCTTGGCATGGTTCTCAGATGGTTCTCAAAACCTCTCCTTTCTCACCCTATTGCTCCCTAGCAGCTCAACACAGAACACACACACACAGCCAGCAGTGTCCCAGTGAATAACTAATTATTGATTATAATTTAAAATATGAATAGAGCTAATTTCCATTCCATTGGCAGAATAGACACCACATGATTGCAGAAAGCAGCTACAAGTGTACAAGCACCAAACCTTTCTCTTGGCTCTTGTAGGTGTTTGGTGTTGTGCATTGTGCTCAGTTGTATCGCACTGTAATTACTGCCAGAATTTATTTTATGAGGACAATAAGAAACATCACCATATGTAATTCCAGCAAAGCTCCACCATCATAAAAGCAGACTCGTCTTAGTTTTTATCACTTTTTGCTGAGCCGCCAATGGTAAACCAGTTTTTTTATTGCCTTATATGACAGTTTTGGAATCATGATGCTGGAATGTTCTCCAAGCAATATCTGTAGATTTGATTCCAGGCACAATAGGCAAAGTTTCTCATCCACTTCCACTTGTGGGTCATATGTGACACCTTCATCCAGCTAAAATATGTCCTAATTCACAGCTCACGGGCCGCACACACTCTTATTCAGTACATTATTATGTAGTTATTCTTTATCTGTCTTGTAGAATTGGAAAATGGTGGAAAAAACAAGCCTGTTATGGCAGAATTTATTGTTGAAGCTGGATATGTTTTGCACTCCAATCTCCTCCAGAGCCTGTTCAGTTCTTACACGCCTGACTGCTGTGCTTAGTGGGTATGAGTGCCATGAGAGTCATGGGGAAATTCCACTTCTATTTTATGTAATATGGCGATACACTTTCCCAGCACTAAAGAAAATATATCCCCTCAAATAAACTCAGCAAAGGAGCAGGCAAGTGGTTTCGCCCAAAGACAGTGTGATGGTAGAGCTTCGAAATAGCAGATATTTCTCTCTGACATCGTGATCATCCTTGCAATACTTCTGAGCTGTAAACTG
>JBBPCY010125104.1:0-17238 GCA_037974405.1 Brachyalestes nurse | reverse complement strand
TGTATATTTTTTGCTCTTCTAATAAGTGCTTAGTAGTTTATATATTCTGTGATGTAACCTTACTAACAAACAGCACACTTTCAACAAAAATAATGCTAATATAAAAGTAAAAAAGATCTGTATTGGTATCGGAATCTGTCTCGGTATCAGCAGTCATGTATCGGAATCGGATCGGAACTGGAAAAACATGGATCGGCCCATCACTATTTAGAACCATGCGTCCCGGCAGTGCAATAAATGGTCAATCGTCAATCGCCAAATAACTCTTTATATGGAAGTTCTCCCAGGTTGTGTTGATGTTTGGTGTTACTTAATCAACTAAGCGGTTTGCAAAAGCTGTATTTGAACCTGAGGCTAGCTTCTTGCTTTATAAAACAGATTTTATTTTTTTAAAGGTGATTCTGACATCATAGAAAAGTCAGCACCTAGAGTATGCTATGTTTGTGCTTCACTCAGAAGCACGAAAAACACACGGAACAACTGAAAATCATCCCCAAGGACGAAAGGACACTTCCTCAAAATAGAAAAATTCAAGCTGAGCTCTTTCACCAAGCTATTCTAAGGCATTCCATTCAAAAGGCCAGTGACATGAATGCAAAAACAACACAGGGCTCTCACAGGACTGACTTAACAGCCTTTGTGTACTGAGTATCTGACTTGGACGCCAACACAGGCTGGCATTATAACAAAAAAATAACATGCAATAAGGTGTGACGTCCAGCAAGGCTTTTCACCCTCCTTACCATTAGGGGAGCTATCAGGACTTATTAATTGAGTGCTTCCTGTTTCAAGGATGTTTTAAAGACTAATTGTAAAGTGTTTTCTTATGTTTTGTATTTTCTCTCCTCCTGCCTTGATCTTGACTCCTGTTTGTTATTGACTGATGCCTCTTTGATACTCCCCTGCCTATGCTACTCCCACTCTTGGTTTTTTACTTTTGCTTTGCCCATATCGGGTGTGGTGTTTCCCCTTACTACCCTAAAAATGGAATGGACTTTGAGTTTGTTATGTCTGTACTCCCGTCTTTGAAGAAGCCCCTCTGAAACAACGTGTATTCACGTATTTTAAACTGTTTGTCCTCTTAGTGACCACACTAGCTTTAGCATAAAACTAAAAAAAAGTGAAATACATGATGAATGAAAATTTTCTGTAATTCACAAGAATATAAGACAGACAGTTTTGTGGGGTAAAAAAATGGCATATAAAACTGCAGAGCTGTGCTACAGTGTGGCACAGCATTTTTATACAAAGGCCTCAGGACTGAAAATGTAACCTCCAGATGCAATCAGTGAGAGCTTTAATCGTGTCCTTCAATTAGACAGCAAGTCAACCAGAGGGCCTTTCAACCAGTGAGTGCTCTCTCGCACTGTCTTTTAATCGACTTGTGAGTGTAGCAGCATGCTGCAATCAATCCCATTACAGTAAGTGACACTAAATCTAAAGCAATTATCTGCAGGCTGCTAGTGGGGTTTCAGAGATGTCGATCCCCAGCACACAGCATTGCCAGCAGCCATGGGTATTTTCACCTATTTTTCATATTCACATTATGGTTAGTGGTGCAACTAGCAGTCCTGGGATTCAAACCCACCCACTTCTGATCGCAGCTGCCCCACAAAGCACTAAAATGTCCACAGAATCAATCCCAAACAGTCAAGAAAAATGGTGCATAGAAGATATTATATCAAGAGATATTGTCATACAATAATCATTACTAAAATACTGCTGACGTTGCAAAAGAATTAGAATGAATATGTTTTATGTTTGGCAGCTGTAGCAAAGCAATGAGAAAAACGGCTTGCCTGCAACTTGCTGCTCCACATGAGAGTTCACCAACAGAAGGCCTCTAGTTATGTATCCAGGCAACCCGCTGCACAACAGAACCAAAGTTAGCTAAAAAGAAAGACTTTTTTTGTTCGCACTTGATTTCACTGCACTGTTAAGCACTTCTGACAACTGCCTGAGGGGAGCTAATACTTCATTTTCCATTTTTCAAGTTGCAACAGGTGTGAGAACAGTGGCACAAGTAGCAAATTACTGGGTATATCAACAAGTGTTCAAGATTAATTATACTAAAACATGCTGTTAGTACTATTACCGAATTACTCTTTTAAAATATTACACTTGGGCAGCTGGTGGTCTGATGGTTAGGGAGTTGCCCCTGTGATCAGAAGGCTGTGGGTTTGAATCCCAGAACTGCTACTGGTACCACTGAGGTACCCTTGAGCAAGGAACGTCCCCACACACTGCTCCCTGGGCGCCCCTCATTGGTGGCTGCTCACTGCTTTACTTGGTGAAGGGGTTAAATATATACACACTGTGTGTTATGCAATTAAGGACCACTCAACTTCAAAGCAATTATGAATAAAATGAACTATTTATTAGATGTAAAAAATAAGTTGTGTTCTGTCCTATATTTAGACTATATGTTAAGCCAGTGCTCTGACGGATTAGTCTATTAAAACATAATGGGTATGTTTCTGAGTTCTTGGCAACAGGGGAATAGGTTTCTATGGCTGCTTCTATTGATCTTTAAAAGGTATACACTAGTGTATAGAGTGCAATCGTTCAGCTAGAGTTGTACAAGCCTAGTCTGACTTCACATTTTTACCACAGTCAAGTTAAACTGTACGGCATTAGTCCTACTACTCTAATAATCATATGATGTTTCTTATCTCAGTCTTCACCACAGTTAACCGCTGAAAAGAGTGATGTTTTTTTTTCCTGTTTCTGAAACTAAAGGGGCCAGCTATGGTTTAACTGCTGTCTTACTTAATCGCCAGTTTATGCCTAGCTAATATGAAATTAATTCAATAGGAGTGTTTGCAAGCTTTACACAAGCTGGAACTTTAAGTTAAATAATAGTCAACCTATGAAGGGTAATGAACAAAGATGCTATGTATTTTCTAAGCAATAAACACAGGCCAGCATTTGTCTGATTCACTAATTCAGAGGTCCCCTTACAGTCTCAGCCCAGAAAATACTCCTGAAGATCCACTTAGCCAAAGTATCTATCTACATGGCCATGCACACTACAAGCATTTGGTTATCCCACAGTAACACAGTTCTGAGGGATGTCATGCCCACTGCAAAGTGGGCCTGGTTCCAGAGGGGCAACCCGTCCCAAGCCTAACTCAATCCCTTTGCATAACTCCCCCAAACATGGACAACAGTTCACACAGTGCCTCTGGGTGTCATTCAGAAAGGAGGTTTTCTACAGCAGTGCATATCTGTCTAAAGACGACCTCCTATCAGTTATAAAGAGCTTAGCCTTGTGATATAATTTGCTTGTAGCTCCATGAAACAATCAAAGACATTCTACTGGAAGTGCAGACTTTCAGCTGTTTGTGTTTACAAGAACGTACTGGATGAGGATTTGAGTTACGCGAAATGTTAATGCTGTGCTCAGGCTTTGCATCCTGTATATTTTTGGCGCATTTGAACATTGCTTGACGTTGTCAAAAAAGAATGTCAATCAAAGGCGAACGCAATTAGTATATATATAAGAGAGATATGCTTCATGTGAACCTAGGTGCGGTATTTGGCTACGAATTTTAGTTAGTCTTGCTACAGGGCATTGCGTCATACAAAAATAAAGCCCTTTGTTTGGCATCAGAGTGTGTGCTGTTTTCTCTTTTCTTTACATGAGGCGATTTTGTTAAATTGATGGCGTAGCCAAAACAGTGGAGGTTTTAACCTTGCCAACAGGACTTTTCACATATTTACACAAGCATGCAGTTACTCTCCCATTAATTTGTGTACAGTGGTGTTTGAATGTGATTCAGATGCATTTCTTAGTGGACAGATTTTTTTATATTAAATGGAATGAAGAAAGAACCCTCCATTAAAAAAACTAATGGCTCATTATTTGAAGATCTATAGCACCAGGACAGCTGCAGGAGAAATGTATATAACTCTATTTTTATTTATTTGACAAGCTTCATCAAATGAAGGAACTCTGAGGCAGGGAACCTGATGGAGATGCAGGTGACGACACACTGGTTCACATAAAAGAGAAACAAGCCTGTTGGGCTGAACCTGCTTGACCTGCAGCAGCTGGTCGTGCTACATGCCTTACCCACAGGATCTCTCTTCTGTTCTAAATATCACATTCTCCCCTATCTGCCCTCCACATCTGACCGGTGGGCAACAGACAGCCTCTCTTCCTCTCTCCTGAATGTCTGCGGGGCTGAATAGCGCGGTTCTGAGCGTGTTTACTGACTTGCTTGGCAGATCCTTTCTAAAATAAATCCCAGTGTGGAACCAAATCCAGCACAACATGAGGGCAGAGATAAGAAGCCACACTGCCAGAAATTGTCCCTGAACAGGCAACACTTTCGCTCAAGCTTAGTTCTGAGCTCCCCGAAGAAAAAAGGAGGGAAGGGAAAGCAACGTTGTGATTTCTATTAGGTCTCCTCTTTGATGGTGAATGCTTTAGCCACAGTCCCTACCCTCCCTCGATCATATCTACTCGAGTCAGCAACAGCGCATTTACATGGTAAAAAGGAAGCTAAACAACCCTGAGCGGCGATATTCATCTCTGCGTGAACGAGGCCAGACACAAACACTAACTCAGTCCTTGTGGAGTGTTCAACAAGGTGGCACTCTTGGCACAAGGAAGACAAAAATGTGTGTTTTATTATGTTTTGAAGTTTTCACTCTGGAATATGAAATGCTTTGATACAGGCACCCACCCAGCCCATGAGTGAATGAGCCTGAAAATGGCTTACAACGGCAGCGAGCAAAGAGTGTTTGAAAACGCAAGACGAAATTCAAAGTGTTCCGCACATCAGAGCCAATGCTTAGTAATCCAGGGACAGATGATTCACACTTCAGTCCCTCAGGCCATGCCTCCATCTGTAACCGCTCCAGCTGATGCTCAGCATGCGCTCAGCGTTCCTCTAGAGTAAAGCTAGGAAATACACAGAATTTTTATCATCACAACACGGCCTATAAATTGACTCATCATTCCATTTATTTAGCAGCCGTACATTGTTTTCATTGTAGTCTGGCCAAACTTATTTATATTATTTCTTGTGGGAAATAATACTATAATACTGAGAGTCAGGGCTCTGAACAGATAAAAGTGGTCAACAATAATTTGGTGGGAACAAAACAAAACCAAAAATGTAATCATTCTTAATGATAACTTGAAATTTGTGTTAAAGGTTCACATTATTTTTTTAGTTCCAGTTAAGTAATAGGAGGCTGGGGAGACATATTATTTTAAACTGCATTTTGAAATTTGATTTCTTTTCTGTGAGTGCTGTCATTGTGATGTCACTATTAATTTTACCAGTATCTGAGCAATCTTGCAATTATTATAATCGTGCATACTTTAGATGATACTACGAAAGAACTGTATAAAGGGAAAAATCACAGCATATGTTGGATGTGATCTTTCTCTCATGAAGAAGAGAGATTTTCCAAACAAACTGAAAGACCTTCTATAACTACCCTGCCCTCCAGACATCCTTTTATTCAAAACAAATGACATGCAACTTTTTTGTTAGTGATTAGGTCCATAAACTTAATACCAAGGGTGCTCCACAATGACTGTCATAAAGTTTTCACAAAGGCGAATGGCTTTTTTTTAATTGTGTTCTGAATTAACGTAGCAACAGACATTCAGTGGTGCATCTTATTTGTTTGGTACGGTTGATAGTTTAATATAGGTTAAGCAAGCTCTAGTGAAATGTCAATGGACAAGACAGAGAAGTCAGTGGAGCTCAATGCAATTCAAATAAAAGAAACAGTGTGCTAAATAAGCATTATGTTACCTTTAATAAAGTAATCACTGCACACACAAGCATTATCCATCTCCTCTTGACCATAGACAAACCATTATTGCCAGCATTTTTGGCCACTCTTCTGCATTCTCACGCTTTCTCAGTTACTGTACATCTGAGCCCACTTTTCCCTTTGTTTCTTTGTGAAGTCTTAATGTTTGGTTTTACTTGCTTTTTAATTGCTGCTTTGTGCTAAATTTTTTATGTTTATTATAGTGAACAGAAGCATGGCAGCAAATTCTCTTTTGCAATATCAACAAAAAGCATCAATAATTTTTTTTCAAATACAGTAAGAGCCATAAACGATACAACTCATAGGCACTGTGAGAGCTTGTGAGAGTGTTTACTATGTAGAAAATCACGTTTGCTTTACAGCAATGCAGTGACAGGATGTCACATGCAAAGAGCCTCTGGCCATGCATACAAGATCCAAAGGGACAAATTTTGACTGTGACGAGACATCAACTTCAGCAACTTCTGTTAGGGGACAAAACTGTACTCCACAGCAATTTATATATATATATATATATATATATATATATATATATATTGATAGAGTCCATTATATTTCATTATACGGCCTTTATATTTCTACTTAAAAAGTTAATACAGCGTTCCCTTAAAACCCATTTGACACAACTAAACAACTAAGTCTGTTGTATCTTTGAAGGCACATTCACTATGTTTGTACCAAGGTGAACAAAACGTACCTCAACAATTCCCCTTTTTCTGACAGTGTATGGTTCAAATTAATTAATGGAACCTAACTAACAAAGAATGAACTGTTAAATCTACACAGACACTTAGAGGGGGCTTTTTTAAGAGTCAAGAGTACGAGAGACAGGAGAAAGAGAGACAGAGATACAGAAGGGAGAAGAGTGTGAGTGAAGTGGTCTGTCTGCTCTAGTCAAACATCAAACACAGCATCTTCTCCTGCAGAGCCCAACACAGGAATAAGAAGAAGGAAGAGAGAGAGAGAGTGAGTTAGGTTTCCTAAAGACATCAGTATTTTCCTCTACACATGAGATCAAACACCACATTGTGGAATCTTCACTTTCTAAAAACTCATAACCTAAAACAGGATTACACAAATAAGATGAAAAATAATAATAAAGAACGACAAGGACACACAATGATACTTGTTGAGCAGACCATGCAGAGCTACGCAGCCCTTGTCAGACTTCCAAACTAAACAGAATGCTGCGTGCATGCCACAGCCGCTTCCAGTATTAGTCAGCTTGCCATTATGTTCTGTGAGTAGACATCAAAAGATATGAAGCATGAAGCAGCGTGCAGTTCTTGTGCTCTGAAACACTTTCTCCATCACAAAAGGCTCGTCACAGGCAGCAGGGCCTCCGTTGCTCCCGTGTATGTTGACACAACAAGACCAGCCTCTGAGCATGGCTATAAATAGATCAGCAATCAAGGTTTCGCCACAGGATGGAGCGCTAACATCCACCCTGCCCTGCTCAGCACAGCCAGGCCACAACAGACCACTGCTAGGGAAACGACCTGAATGGTACACAAAATGTCATGGAAAAAGTGAAGACATTTCTAGCTAGGATTGTAGGCATTAAACTGAGTCGGTCCATCTGAATGAATGCTAAGATGACATGAAGAGGACAAGGTAAGAGTAATGGGAAACGAAGCCACACACCAAAATAAGTGCACTGCTTAGTCCTAACCCATGAGTGGCATGGATCCATGCCTCAGGCACAACACATAGTTAATCATCATCATCCGGCACACAACTCTTATATGGAAGTTTCTCTGGTTTGTGTTGATGCTCAGGGTGTCAGACATCATGTTGAGCTTTGTTCCTATGTCATGCAGAACCAAAGTTACTGTCAGAAAAACCCACAGCAGGAGGGGGTCCGGAGAGTGACCAAGCAGTGGCGCGACAAACGGCGAGCATGTAGGAGAGCAAAAAACAACTATTTTTATTTGTTGAAATCAGAGTTCTAAGGGGTAAACAACCAAATACTGCTGCTAGCTAGTAATAATCAATTGTAGGACTGCAACATGAAATCTATAAAACCAATACAACAGCAACATAATTGGGAAAGAATTTAATTATGGATTAATTTGGTTTGTGTTGTTGTACAAGTCAAAAAAACATCTGAAGCATGGAAGAGAAAACTGACCAAACCTATCTACAGGATGGA
The DNA here is from genome assembly GCA_037974405.1 of Brachyalestes nurse. NCBI lineage: Eukaryota > Metazoa > Chordata > Actinopteri > Characiformes > Alestidae > Brachyalestes > Brachyalestes nurse. Next base: position 9,287 of record JBBPCY010125104.1, on the reverse strand, counting down.
AGAACTAAACATTAAGTGAGAGTCAGGGGGAACAGCAGCAGTGTGTGTGAAGCAGAAAAACAGACACTTTTACTTCTAACACTAATCAAAATAAATTTACTGTGAGCTAGCTACAAACCAATGGAAAACCAATTTCACTTGACATGGGGCACCATGTTAATGACAGAACACCTGAAACAAAAACACACTGGAGCCGTGGAAGAAGAAGAATCAGCAGTAGGGGAAGTTACCAGATAATCTAAATGAATTAAATAAGTTTAGACCCAGGCACGCGCTGCGCTTTGAAGGGAGAAATTTGTCTCACAGCAGGTAGTTCTTCTCATTTATCTAATAGCCGGTGTTTGCTTGACTGAATGGTGAATTAACCAGCTGGCTTTTTCTGTACAGGATGTGTGTGTGTGCATGTGTGTTTGTGTGTGTGTATGTGTGTATGTGTGTGTGTGTAAGCAATAATGTGTGTGTGTAAGAATGAGCATGTGAGAGAGTGTATGAGAGAGAATGTGGGTTCTGTATCTACCTCCTCAAACTGTCTGTTGTTAAAGCTTTGTCTTATAGCAAACCCTGTTATCATTGTTTTATGTTTAATTATTGCAGCCCTAATTAGCTTAGAAGAGAAACAGGAGAAGTCTGTCTGCTTTAAACCAGCCTCAGATAGCATCTTTCTACAGAGCATTAATGCTGACTGGATATCTAGCTAATAATTCACCTCAAACAATGCCAGTTGGTTAATGTTGTAAAGGTAGGAGTCTGTTTAAAAATAACAATCATATTTGTGCTCCAAGGGACTCTAGCATTAAATGTAAAATTTGATAAGAACATACAGGAACACATCTCAATGTCTTGACTGTCTGGATGTTGGTGGTCCACGTCATTTATTTCCACTCTTGTTTATGGGGCTAAATTTGCAGATATAACCTTTAAGAGACACCACCTGGACCATCCATCCGCAGTCTCTGAAACAATACTTTGTCTGTCCTGAGGACAGGCAGACAAGCCATTGCATGGATTAAAACAAAGTGTCCGTGGGTGGGACTGTTGAAATAACAGGACGAAAGCTTGCTCGAGTGCTCGAGGTTGCTCTTTCATCATTGTCTACAATAAGAGCTCCCTGTATTGAATGTGCTATCGCTTATGGCCGTGTCTGACTGCCCTTCCACCAAGCCCTCACAGGCTCACTCGTCCTCTGCAGTCATAAGGCAATAACTCAAAGGCCTCATAAAACTTGATGAAGCTGCCCTTGGAGGAGTAAAATGGCTCAAATGTGTAAATGAGAACCGTCCCACAATGTCAAAATGTGTACCCACGTAGCGCTAAGCTATCGGTAATACGGGAGATGATGCAACTCCTTATACAACCTATCTTTCATCTCTTGGCTATTTTGTTCAAAGACTGAATGTCTGTTTGGCTCAGCCTTATGACTCACTCAGCAAGTGGACGTGAATGTGCCTCCTGTGTGAGACAGCTTTGAAATTTCTCACCCCTGGCACCGAGTGTGTCTCTTTGTCTTGCTCTTTGACTGCCTGTTCTCTAGCACGCTTTGCCTTTGGTCTCTCCATCTTTCATTCATCTTGCCTGGTGCAACAAAAAAAAATTCTGCTACAGACATTATATGGACAAAAGTATTGGGACACAGCCATTTTTCGAGATTTGGGGTAGGCCCCTTACTTCCAGTGAAGGGCAAACTTAATGCTCCAGCATACCAAGACATTTTGGACGACAAAACAAGGTCCAGAAAGACGTGCTTGGATGAGTTGGGTGTAGAAGAACATGAATGGCTCACACAGAGTCCTGACCTCAACCCCATTCATCATCTTTGGGATGAACTGGAACAGAGATTGCAAGTCAGGCCTTCTCGTCCAACATCAGTGCCTGACCTCATAAAGGCTCTACAGAATGAATGGGCATAAATTCCCCACAGAAACTCCAAAACCTTATGGAAATGTGGAAAGCCTTCCAAGAAGAGTGGAATCTGTTCTAGCTGCAAACCATTTTCCATTAAAATGTTCCATATTAAATTCCATATTAAAGTCTATGTATTTGAATACAATGACAAAAGTCCCCGTTGGTGTATCGGTCAGTCGTCCCAATACTTGTGTCCATATTGTGTATATCACTGCTACCCCAGGCAGGCAAACCTTGGTGCAAAGTCAGGACTGGGACGGTCTGATTACGGCCCAATTCCTCTTGCGGGGGGTGCAGAATGGTGACTGTTGTTCCAGTTTTCTAATTAGCCAGGATAAGAAATAGGTCTCCTGCAGATCCAGGAGACGAATCATTTGGACATTGCAACCTCAGGGTCTCTCCATTCTCTAGGCTTTATAGATGCTAGTTGCTAGGATACATCTCTAATGCAGCATAGAAAGACAGACAAGAGACGAGGAGTGTCAAGAAGCAAAGGGCTTGGCATAGGATTGTTCTCTTATGCATTTTATATGCATACTTTAAGACTAAGAGCCACCCGGGACATCTTTATTAGGAGTGGTAAAATGCTTCACAATACTCTGTTGCAGGCTGTATTCCCTACATTTTGGATTCACTTGCTTTATTCTAAGGTGAATTTGGGCCCAAAACAAGACCTTAACTGAGAAACCCCCAGAGTACTCCGGTTTGCATGCCTTATGCAAGCATACAAATTCGAATGACATCTGCCAGGAAAAGCCCATAACTTTCTGAGGCAAAGCTTTCAAATTCACATTGGTTAAATTAAACAGACTGAAAGCATAGCAGCTTGAATGAGGACGGGAAATGTCCACCAACTCTGATGGCTGGATGCGACCAGCGTTTTACACAGATTTAATTGATATCTTAACTATTCTTTTAAGTGAGATTAACAACTTTAAAACTTTGACGAAATCAGCTCAAGCCTCAAGCTAATAAACACAATCACTAGATAATATGCTTCCCATCAATGTTGCATTACAGCTTACAGTTATACACAATAATGACAAAAGTACTGGGACCGAGCAATCTTAATGTTTTAGCATACCAAGACATTTTGGACAACACTGTGCTTCCAAACTTTGTGGACACAGTTTGGGGAAGAACCTTTTTTGTTCCAGCATGACTGTGCCCTAGTGCACAAAGCAAGCTCCATAAAGAGTCCTGAGCTCAACCCCAATCCAACACCTTTGGGATGAACTGGAACGGAGATTATGAGCCAGACCTTCATCAGTGTCTGACTTCATAAATGCTCTAGAGAATGAATGGGCTCAAATTCCCACCGAAACACTCCAAAATCTTGTGGAAAGCCCTTCAAGAAGAGTGGAAGCTGTTATAGCTACAAAGGGGGAACAACTCCGTATTAAAATCTATGTATTTGAATGCAATGTCCCTGCAGGTGTATTAATCACTCTTGTCCATATAGTGTATTTCAGTCTGTAATATATGTGCTATGTCTGGCTATGAAACAATACAATGGAGGGATAAGAAACCCTGCTTCAAAATACATTTTCTTGTTGGGCATGCAGATTGTCTAGGTCGCTCTTAATGAGAGCGCTATAGAGTATTTGAAGCTATTCACACTCTTGTGATCATTTTAAGCACAACCACAACACCATGTTCAACCAACTTCACACTTACAATGAAAAGTTTAGACCTTGTAAGATTATACTATTCACTACATCGAAGACCTTAGACACTTAAAACCTCACACTTCAATCAAAACTAGGCTTCTAGGCTGAAGTACACATTCAAAGTATGTGTGTGAGCTTATTTGTTTGTTTGAAATCTGACACAGTGGTTACCTACCCTGCACCTGGTGATCAACCTGCCTGCAGCTCCAAACTCCCTCACCCTTCCAGCCTGACTTGAGCAGCCTGCAAGCCTTCAGATGTTCTAAATTAGCTGAAAAGATTTGGGTTTATTATCTGGTTTGGAGCTGCTTTGGAAGGTAGATCTCCTAAACCTAGTTAGTGGCCACTGCTGTAACCTATTCAACCAAGCAGCTTACAATAAACTTCATACAATCAGTGGTGGAGCAGCTACAGTAAGATTTCGAAAGAAAGACACAAAATGTTATCTTCGATGTGTAACATGGCAGAGGTGCGGACCTGAGTCACATGACTTGGGTATGAGTCACACCTGGGACACAACGAGAGACACGCCTGTACTGACTCAGGACTTGAGTGTCCCGCCTCTTTATGTCAGGGGAAAAACGTTCCCTACCACTACATTTTTCCCACTAGGTACGACGAAAAAGTACACCGTGTACTCCATAACTTCCTAGAGATGTCCTGAATGCTTGGTATCTTGGATTAGTTCCACAAACGTTCAAAATCTTCCTCTTAACCAAAAAACACACCTCAAAAACAGCCTGAGCCAAAAGAAATCCAACTCTATTCATGACAAAGCGGGGACTTAAACTCTGATCCTTAAAAGGCGGACAGTTCACGGTCCTCTCTCACAACATTTAGCCAGCCAACACTAAACCCACTTAAAATAATTGGGCTAGTGGGCATTAGCTTGAGGATGAGCGGAGAGAGAAAGGCCCGGCATCCCCGGAACGGAGCAAATCTAGAGGGTTTTAAGTCCCACAGGCCAAAAGCATTATTAATGAAAGCCTGAACACAGGTCTGATCGTGTACTTCTAATTCTGTAATAAACAAAATGAACTTTAGTTCACTGAGGGGGAAAAAAAATTACACTTCTACACAACGACAACGGACAGAAATCAATCAGACCTAGTCATTCCCGTGAGGGGCGGCAATTAAAGAGAGAGGAGGGCTCTGGCCTCCTCTGAGAAATTAGAGCTTAGCCTCTTATTCCTGCTGTGCTCACCAGGGACAAGACCTGTGTACTCTGTACACAGCCAGTCACAACTGAATCTGCAATGCTATTTGTGTGCAAAACATTGATTTTCAGTAAGAGTGTAATGATTTCCAGACAGCACAGAGCTGTATAGATTTCTGGAGCTTATTTTATTACAGAGCTGACATGGGACACTAAGCAACTGCATATTTAATTACGCAGAAAGAACAATTAAACAATTAAATGGATTTAATACGAACAGTTGGCTCAAAATAATAGTTTTACACGTGGCACCACTGGGCCCTTTTGTCCGTCCCAATATATCAGATGTCAGATAATAAATAAATAAATACTTTTTGGATTGTGCACGTTTTTGAAGTATAGTGATACTATATCGCTCACCTCTGTTCAGATTTAACTTGATGTCAATAACAAGTTAATAAGTTCAATCCGTACCTCGGAAAAATATGAGTATCATTAATGCACTACTGTTCAGAATTCTATTCGTCTGGCCCCTTTCAAAAGACTGTTATGACACGAATGAGAGGAATTTATAAATGCAAGCACTTCTCAAACACACTACTCACTTCAAGAATTGCAACAAAAGAGCAACAGGTGTGAACGTACAATTTTTGAATACTTCTTGATGCAGGATCGTCATCTCACGGGACCAAAAATTCCTCAAACGCCTTATTTCTTTCCAGTACTTGGTAACCAAGTACTGGAAAGAAATAAGGCATTTGAGTAATTTTTAGTCCCGTGAGAGGACAATCCTGCATCAAGAAGTATTCAAAAACAGACTGAAAGCATAGCAGCTTGAATGAGGACGGGAAATGCCCACCAACTCTGATGGCTGGATGCGACCAGCGTTTTACACAGATTTAATTGATACCTTAACTATTCTTTTAATAGAGATTAACTTTAAAACTTTGATGAAATCAGCTCAAGCCTCAAGCTAATAAACACAATCACTAGATAATATGCTTCCCATCAATGTTGCATTAGAGCTTACAGTTATACACAATAATGACAAAAGTACTGGGACCGAGCAATCTTAATGTTTTAGCATACCAAGACATTTTGGACAACACTGCTTCATGAACTGTGTGAATATCTCAGCTACAGTTCCTGTGTGACTATTTCAACATTTCACCTGCTGTTCCACATAAGAACTGGGATTGAGGCCTAGTGATTTTGCTGCTCAGTCAAAGTGTCTCATGTGTGTTGAAACAGTCACACACAGAAACTCTACAGTCACGCTGGAATGTGGGAGTGTTGTATCATGTGCAAACAATATTAGGGTGGTGGTCTGGTGGTTAGGGAGTTGCCCCTATGATTCCAGGACTGCCAGTTGTGTCACTGAGGTACCCTTGAGCAAGGTACCGTCCCCATACACTGCTCCCTGGGCACTTGGTGCAGAGAACAACTACTTGGGTGCAGAGAACAATTTTTTTCACACTGTGTGCTGTGGTGTGTTCACACATGACAAATGGACACTTTACACAAGTTAGTGGAAGAGTGGGATACCATGGCCAGGAAATATATTGTTATGAAGGCAAGGGAGGGTGTAAAAGTGCTAAAGAAGAAGTTTTTTTGATTTGAAGAAGTTGAGAAGAAGTTGGTTTGTTTCTGGAGCATGTGCTTCGAACAGCATCATCAGCACGCCTGAATTCCCAACATTTGTTCAGTGTGACAAAATTCCTTCCCCCTCTTCTTCTCCTTCAAGCTACTTGAGGCACTTGCCTGAAGCTGAAGCCAGAGGTAAACTCTCAGCAGAATGAAGTGTTTGGTGTCGGCCATTCATTTCTGTCAAGATGGCAGCGGCTCTGGCATGACATCTGATTGCTGCCTGTTCTGTGGTTGACAAGCCGCCAAGTTTAATTCACAGAGCAAACCCCACAGCAACAGCGGAGAGGTATTGCTGCTTAGCAGCTACAGCAACAGTAGCAACAGTATAGATTTCAAACAGCAGCCTCTTCAATAAAGAGGGCAACTGCTGTGGGACACTGTTTTCGTTAAAAGTGCTTGTCTTCTTTGTTTAAGGCCAGCAATCAAAACGCACAGAAAACATAAACAAGATGAGTAATTGTGCCAATAATTAGGCCAGCTCTAATAAGCATGGGCTTTTGATTTGCATTTTCATTCCTTGCTTTTGCCTACACTAGAAGAAAGTATGCAGCTGTACCGGCGGTGTGAAACTGTCTTCCTACATTCCAGAGCTGATGGGCGGGGATCTCAGGGTGCATTCCTCTTTTGTATTTGCATGCTAGTGGCAAAAGACCTGAGGAGGCACTCAGAAACAAGGCAGCTGGTGTGAGATGTTTGGTCCCGAAAGCATATACATGAGCACAGATCAACACACTATGTGGTCCTGTTCCAGACAGAACTGACAGACAGTTTTAAGATCTCTTGTTGAATTCCTGTGAATCAGTGGCAAGACAGAAGGGCCAGGGATATAAAGAGCCTACTCTAATTACAGCGAGCCTACTTATCGAACCATTACTCATCCCGTTCATGATGTCTGTCAGGTTTGATTACTGCTGTTAAACCAGCAAACAAAACGAAAATGTTCAATGTGTGCGCCCTGGAATTCTCAGCTACAAGTTAACAGATGGCTTTCGTGATGTCTGCTGTAGCGCAGTTTGAACCAGATTTTTGGTTTTGAATGTGTCCTCTTTTCTCAAGCTGTTTTTAAGGTGTGTTTTTGGTGAAGATTTTGAAAGTTTGTGTATCTAATCCAAGATACCAAGCATCCAGGATATCTCTGGAAAGTTACGGAGTACACAGGCTCCAAACTACAACCAATCCTCTGCGGCAATTTCGGGGGCAAATGTAGCAGACTTGAATCCATTAACAGTCCCAAACGATCAATACTCTATTACACCTTCGCTGCTTTCACAGAGCAGTGACACGATATGTTCACAACTATACTAATTAGTGAATTCAGGTGGACTCATTGCTTAGATGGGGATGGGGGGAGGGGATACACTGCGCATGTACATAACTTGCTCTAGCACTACCAAGAGAATGGAGCAACTGCATATGAGCCTAATGTAGAACGCCTAGTGCTGGCTAGAGGACTGCAGAGCTCCCTAGCTTTGTGCTGCCTTCTCTGGAGTCACAGAGATCCATCCAGTTCTTTTAGGATGAGTCTGAATGACCAAAAATAATTATCCAACATCAGTACCTGCCCTCACTCACGCTCTCACGGCTGAATGCAAACAAACTCTCATAGCAATTTTCCTACATATAGGGTCGGTATCCTGGACAGGGATTAAGCCTAGTCCTGGATTATGTAGTGCTGTGAATAGAGATTTTCCATTGAAAAGAAAAGGGTAGTCCAAGACTAGGCTTAATCCCTGTCTGGGAAACCGAGCCATAGTGCTAGGCTTTTTCTGAAGTGTTGAGGTTGTTACTGCAGCAAACGACATGAAGAGCCATCACCTGTGGTCAGTATTGAGTAATGTGAGGCAGTGTTGATAATTTGTTGTGTAATTTCTTACCGGGTTTAAATAACTTATCATTATGTGCATTATTTTGCTATTATGTGCAATAGTCTACCATGCGCAATATTGCACAATGTTCTTGTCAAGTGCGAAAACATCATCATTACGTGCAATTTCTTCCGTGCAGTTGTCTTACCATGCGCAGTACCATGTGAAGTTTTCGAAACGGGTGCTGAATCACTCAATTATGTGCAATGTCTCATGTGCAATAGTCTTATCATATGAACATCTCATCATGTGCAATAACATACTCCTACCATTTGTGTAACTGTAAGTTACTTATCTGTAGTATCAATACCAGCATTTCTGTATATAGCATAGTGTATTTTCATATTGATTTTTTTTTCTTAGATTTTTTTTTTCTTTCATGTTTTATATTGTTCTTGTCTCTGTTGGTCTTTGCAGTAATTCCTCCAGGATCAGTAAAGTTTTCTGATTCTGATCATTTACAAAACTAACCTGAACGGTGGGTTGAGACACACCTACACCACAGATCTGGATGGTCTACTCACCATCTGATCATGTAGGAAGGAGGGATTAGGAAAAGTGAAAGCTGTTTGTTTTTATAAGAGAAAGTACCCAACCAGACCATTTGGGTTATTCTTACTCCACTGACTCATGACAGGCCTGAGTGACAGACAGTCACATGAAGAGGACCAGCAAGAGGAAATGAAAAGGAAACCCAGCTCCTGCCGCTGCTGCATGGTGTTAATAAGTTCATGAGAAAACTCATTTTAACTCTTCGTAATGACAGTGACAAAGCATGGTCTAATCCATAATACAGTGACCCATATAGCTTCCGTTGGTTTCTAAAATTAGTACTAGAGCCCTACAGCCCTACACCTCTTCTGTTTATGGCGCTGAGGAATGACAATATAACGTTAGACACAAACACAAAAAATGTGTTGTTTACATTTGCAGGGCTGCAGAAATAGAAGTGTCAATAGTGTAGTTAGCTTGTAGCTACTTCTTGGTTATTACAACGTATTACTCACTTCTCTAACAAAAACTTCAACGTTTGTCGGGGGCGGGGGG
>JBBPCY010125060.1:0-17244 GCA_037974405.1 Brachyalestes nurse | reverse complement strand
AACTAATGAAAACCCCAATTCAGTATCTCAGAAAATTTGAATATTGTGAAAAGGTTCAGTATTGAAGACACCTGGTGACACTCAGCTAATCAGCTAATTAACCAAAACACCTGCAAAGGCCTTTAAATTGTCTCTCAGTCCAGTTCTCAGTCCAGTCCAGTTCCAGTTTCACTTCTTGAATGGAATTAGTGAAATTTTCTAATTTTATGACCAGCACCTGTATTTTTGTCTAATTCATCAGAGAACAAGATTAGCCATACCATGAACTGAATATGCAGAGATCAGTCTTTATATATATATATATATGAATGACGAGTGAGAGGAGGAAGACAGCAGAGATGTAGTTTTTCATCAGTGGAAGAATATGTGAACCATTGTAAAGTTTCGACATAAACCGCAGTCATTTCAGTGCTACTGTACACAAATCTGAGACCATTATGAAGCCAGAGTTCGGATTCTGCAACATGAACACTAGACAAAGGTAAGTGCTTGCATAGACCCAGCATAGACCTAAAATCAGTTGACAGACTCATCTACCGATTTCTACAGTACCGCGCATAAACAAATTACTTTATCATTTAAACACATCAAACAACTAATTCATCAGAGACCTGAAGTTTGTCTAGAGTCTGGACAGTTTGGCATAGACCTGCTCTTTAACTCAATGGGTTTGTGCTGTGGATTAAAAACACAGTGTCCTGGGTTCTGATTTGGTCAATTCTCTCTGGTCTTTTTCATTGGTGAGTTATATCATGCAATGCTTATTCACTGACTCTTCTGTTTTAATTTGGAGTATTTCCTTATGTAACAAGCCATGCTAACCGACCAGTCAGTGAATTAGTTTAGTTAAAGGCGGCCTTTTTCTGAACTCAAAATTTGTTGAGCGAAACTCTACAGTGCATGTAGCTTAGTGGTGCGCTCACCAGGTGGCTGTTGTTTCTCAAAACTAAAGGGGGTGGAAACGCCTCGTTGCTCACACTCCAGTTTAGGCTGCTTGGATTGATTTCACCTGATGTGAATTAGCCAAGCTTCCAAAGTCAGTTGTTTTGCACGTGTACAGTGACAAGAAGACTTATCGCTGGGCTGAGTGCCTGCTCGTCCAAGAAAGAAAGCAAGAAAAAACAAAAGAAAAGAAACAAACAAATGCAGGCAAGATGAAAAAGTATACAGTATGACAAATGCAAACCCAGTGAAAATATGAAGGACTGAATAAAAAAAAAAGACACTGCGAAACCTGATGAGATTAAAGTTGGAAAGATAAAAGACCCCGGAAGCTTTTTTCTTTTCGTCTTTTTGAAAGTCACACTGCTGATTCTGCAAAAAGGTTAAAAGGCGAATAGGAAATAAAGCCTTCATTTTCTCATTTTCTCCAGCATTAAGAACATGATCTTTTTATTTGTTTAATAAAAAGGAACCTTGTAAATTTTCACCAGGACAATGAAGTGAAACAAATAAAAGTAAGATTGAAATTTGGATTAGGCATGCTGGACTGAGCCACTGGTACAAATAAGTCTTTCTCTTCAATTTATTTAAATTGCTAGTGCATAATCACATGTGATGGAGACATGGGGACGAATGGTGAAGTTTGATTTTTCTCTCCAACTGTGGAGAACTTTTAATGTATGAAGTAGCATGTATATCATGGCTTGGTGGTAGTTATTCAGGTATATATATGCAGCTTACAGGCTTTACTTTTCTCTTCCAATGCTAATGTTGGCCTTACATTCTAACATACTAGCTCTAAATAGACATTACAAAGCTTAATTGGACATAAACCATGCACTTATATCAGTTTCTACCTGCTTATTGCTGACGCTCTCTGTCCACAGTGCTGTATTCCATAGTTGACCTTTATCTACTGACCTGATGATAAGCCAGTGGAATGGGTCAATTAAGAGGGCAATGGTAAATGCTGACATCAGATTTAGGGCTTCAGCCTCATTATGGAGGTTTAATGAGGTAGAGTAGTGTATGTAACAGCTCCTCAAGGCAAGGGTTACATCACATCCAACAGGTCATGTCATAAGTTGCATTGTTTAGTAATCAGTCTACTCCATACATTATGCATCCACTCATGTGGAGCACAACTGTATAAAGATTTAATAAGGTGGTACCCCTGGTAGGTGTTTCTATGTTGTTACTCACGCTGCAGTGCCTTAGCCAGACATCACATTGTACTCGGAAGTTTGCTTTATTCACAGAAATCCATGGGGCGGCCTTGACTGTCTTGGAAACCAAATCAAGTTTAAAGGCAGTATGGAAGACAGCACAGAACACTTTGTACATATTATGATTTTTTTGGGCAGATTCCTTTTGGTAATGCTCTAGTTTAAAGGCACAAAATAAAGACTTATATTGTTAATTAGTAATTAATAATAGTTTTATATAGTAACTAACCGTATATTAAGCATAATTGTATATAGTAACTGAAGACACTGTTAGTAAGGACACTGTTAAGTGATCGTTTAGTTTGTCATTAATTCATTGCTTATTTACCCCTTACCCATTAACTGTGTACTAACTGTGGCCTGTCAAACTGCTAAGGAATGGTTGAGTTTACAAAGAAGTAAAAAAACGAACTAGTTCTTAGGCATTAATAGTGTTAGTATATATCTCATATATATCACATTTTGTTTTTCATCTAATATGCAGTGTAATTTGTGGTCAAATTCTTTACATACAGTAGTAATTGGTTAAGTGATAGGAAATATTCTGTAAAGACCACTCTGGGCTGCCCACAATGGAGAAAAAATTTTAACCATTTAAGAAACATTTTCATTTACATTTATATTTACAGCATTTAGCAGACTCTCTTACCCAGAATGACATACACAAGTAGTGCTCAAGAAGTCCACATCTGTTCTTCAAAACTGAAAAGCTAGACTCAAATCAACATCTGCTATTCAAGTTACTGCCAGCTAAGTTACACACCTGTCGAAGAAAAGTCAGAGGTTAATACACAAGGTGCCCAAAGGTTTTTTTAATAAAGGGAAAAAGAAATAACAAGAGGCCTAGTTAGTCACCAAGGTGCTATCTGAAGAGGTGAGTCTTCAGACAACTCTTGAAGACAGCAAGGCACTTTGCAGATCTGATCAGAATGAAGGAGCTCATTCCACCACTGGGGTCCAAGACTGAAGAGTCTTGACACGTCTTCCTCTAAATATCAGGAAGCATTTTCAGTTGATAATTATAAAGTAACAAAGTACCAAGAATAAAGTCATGCTTAATGAACAGCTGCTTAATGCATAGAAAATACACAGTCAATAAGATACTAGCATGCAATTTGTGACCTTTCATATGAAATCTTTCCTTTTTCTCATGCCACATTCTGCTCTCTGGCTAGGCAATGGGGAAAAATATTCTCAGATATTCGCTGTTTCTAATTAGGAAAGAGAAAAGCCATTTCCTACAGAGCCAGCATCTTTTAGTGCAGTGAACCTTGACTTTCTGCTCTTGTCCAAAGGATGGTAATTATAATCCAGAGCTTGCATCAACACTCTTGTCCATAAGGGTGCTTATTATATGATAGGCATTTGTTCATCTTTGCCTGTTACATTTGCGCCCTCTGAGAGAGCACGACAGAGCTGACCGAGGTCACGCTGCCTTTCCCACTCTGCCCATGTGACTAATGCACCTGTGTTCAGCTCAGAATTCCTTTATTGCATTGTCTGTGGTGGCATCTAGGCGACATTATGGACTGTGTGCTCTCAAAAACACATTTAGATCCATTCTCCTGCATTACTGGCATGTGGGAAACAGAGTGCATATGCTATGTGTATATGTTCGTAATGCACTGTAATTAGCACGATAGTTTTCTGTTGGATAAAGCCAATCTTCTGCATTCTAGCCATTCTGAATGGTGGCACTGCTTTCACTAATAAGATGCTTTCAGCGCTCTTGTCCTGGCAGATACAATGGTAAAACACTTTTGCTTCAGGATCAAAACTTGCCCAGGCTTCATCAGGAGCCGTGTTCTTTTTCAGCCCAAGCTGATGGGCTGTACACCTAGCAACAAGACAACAAAGGTAAGGCAGCATGGATACCATTCCAAACCTGAAGCCTAAGCTAGAGAAAGCAGTTATTCACAAAGTTAATGCTTTTTAATATCAACAACAAAAAGAAAAACAACAAAAAACAGATTGCAAATATTGCTTAGCTAGTTAATTAGCTTGCAGAGGCAGGCCTAGAGCCAGTAAGGGTATAAATAATGAAGATAAATGGAGTGAAATAAACAATGTTATGGCAGTCAGTAAGATCATCTCACTTATGTACGCTTATGTACATGTTTTAAAACTACACATACCCTCTGTTTGAGTAAATTGTTGGTTTTGCATTCTAAAATTAATTTCAAATATGCCCTCTGTTTCTGCCATGTAAACAAAAAGACCCTGCTTCTGTGCTCACTGTTGACCTAGTTGGGAATAATCAGAAGACAAGGAAATAAACATAAGAAAATAAAACAAAGATATTGTCCTGGCTATCAGATTAACTGAGAGAATGTTGGTGAAATGCTGTGATCTTATGTTGAGCTGCTAGTGAGCAATGAGTGAATTAGATAGAAAGGGAAGCCCCTGCAGTGAAAGCCATTCACACATTTATTACAGCTTCAGCTTTCAAAAACAAAAAAAAGGTTTTACATACAATAAGTCTTTAATAAATTGCACTCTTTCCCGTAAATATATTAATGTACTACTCTTCTGGGATTTAAAATTATACACATTTCTATTTAAATATATTCTATCAATTTGAATGAAAAATTGCACCTTATGGCCACAACTCCAGCAACACCTTTTTCCTGTGTTTTTCTCAATGGCTCATTAGCTCTGCTGTTTACCTGAGAAATGAATGTGGCTGTGCTAAACAGGAAGCCAGATTTTAATACTGTTAGTCAAGGAAGCTTTTGGATGCTGCGGGACTGCCGTGCTGTTTACGGCTAATCAGATTCCAAACCACTTGAGTCTGTTCCAGCCTGAAAGGCCGTATTTGGTTCCAGCGGCAGAAGATCCAGATGTCTTTGTGGAATTCACTATTGCTATGTAATGGCATAAGTCTTTGGGCGGTAAAGGTTAGGCCCAAATGAACAGCAACTGTTAATTTATGGAACTTCGTCATTCCCACGCCCATGGGGTTTTCTTTTTGCAGCACATGTACAGTTATGGAAAAAAAATAAGAGATTGCATCATTTTTTTCTAGTTATTGCTTTTGTAATGTGTGGGAGTGTGTCTGTGTAAAATGTGCATGTCACTATTGTTTTATACACTTGACCACATTTGATTCAAAATTCCAAACAAAAAAATGTTTGGAGAAAATTAAAAAATAATACGTATAAATAATTTATTATACCGTGGAAACTACACAACACTTACATTATTTTACAATTGCAACAATTAAAATAGTGATGTTAAGAGCAGAGCGTGTGCATGTGTGACTCTGTTTCATCCATCAGAAACTGAATCAAGAGTGAAGCTGCTGGAATACAGAACATAGAAAAGCTGCTCTACAAACACTACTGCACTCACAACACATATAGAGGCGTTTCTTATGTTTTACACAGCTCACACTGCAATAGTTTATCAAAGAATAGCAACCTGTGCATTTTACACACACACACACACTGCCGCAAATTGTACATACAGTGAACAGAAAAAAGGTAAAAGTGGTCTCTTACCTTTTCCATGGTGGTAGAGTTGAGATTTTTCCTAAAACCATATGTTCATGCCAGGAATCACTTGGGAAGCTTCAAATTCTAGACTATACATGGGGGCTTATCCAGTAAATACACTAAAGAGACATGACAGCTTAGTCTGTTAAGAGTTTTCCACTGTGTTAAAATAAATATATGGGACAGCTGCCAGTGTGGCATCATGTCACACAGCGAAGACAAAAGGCAATCATTTGAGTCATTCTAATCTAAAATCCTTTCTTCTTTTATGCTTCGGTAGATCCGTGTGTTGTTCTGATGGGAGCAGCGTAAGAAACATTCATTTCGCTAAATGTGAATTTCACTGAGCTGCAATGCAACACATCTTACTGTTGGTTACTCCTCATAAGACTGTGATGAGCTTTATATCTTTTTTAGTATAAGACATCAATGAAAGATATCTTGAAAGCAGAGCTGATTAAAATCAACACTACGCAGCCAGATCTTTAAAGGTTCATATTACAGAACAGAACTGTGGATGAACCACAAAGAGAAAGGTGACTTGAGGTCCTGTATAGAGGATCTCCTTAGATGTTACTTGGGGTACTGGGTGTTTCAAACTTTGCCTCGCTCCTGGGCAATATGGCAGGAATGTAATGTGCCATTCTTCTTTATATTCTGTTACTAATTAATTTGTGGAATAACTAAAGTTTGGGATGAAATCTATGTTTCGTATTCACATACAAATGATTGCATACGCAAAGGCAACTTTGTATGCAATTTACTAGGCTGATTGGGAACAAATACAGAATCATTTATTTATTTATTTTATGTCTGTCTGTCTATCTGTCTTTCTTTTTTCTAATTGTTGCTATCCTTTCCTTTTCTGTTTTACAGCTTCAGATGTGTACATTCTTTTTAGAGACACTTGCCTTTCCCCCCCTAACTCAAACCATAGACAAAATAATGGTCTGGCAATTACCCAAAAGTTGACTGGAGGCTTCCTGACGGCCTCGGGGCTCTAAACAGCAGCTCATGTCATTTATTAGATAAAGCAGATTTGGAGGGAGGGGGTACCTTCAGGATTAAAGCAGAAACCCCCGAAGAACTTCAGCTCATGTTCTCTCCCATCTTACAATCCTACTCTTCTCCTACTGCAACCATATGTTTAAGGCATGGCCCAGTCTCTCTAATGGTTTCTGATGGTTTGACACCACCAGCTGTTGTTTACTTTCCATGAATAATAAAAAGCAAAAAACATTTCAGATGTGCGAAAGTAAATGTTTTTTTCTTTATGGTTACAAAAATGGTTCTGATCCTTCTATGGCATCTCTTCAAAGGACCCTTTAGGCACATTTATTTTTTAGCCTTTAGTTGCTGAGTTTATTTCATTTTGTTTTAATTACAGCAAGGGATAGTTATAGTGATAAAAAGACTGTACAGGCTTCCATGCAAATGACCCATGTGTCAAAAGGAGACTTAAGCAAGCCAGGGGTCCAGGTGTTGTGGACACAGATTAAGGGTGTATGCACACACACACATTTGAAGAATGTGGCCAGCGGTGGATTAATTGTTATGGGAAGCCACAGGGATCACATTCACCACCCCAGCCGTCCCTGGCAGATAAGACTACTCAGTCTCTGACGGGAAAATGGATAAATAATATATAAATACACCTGCTGCACAGTTGCTTTGGTGGGGGCAGTGGAGGGGGGGTGGATATGCGTGGGTTGTTCACAGCATAGAGCTTGGTGAACATCATTATGAGCTAAATATCATATCAGGAATGGCCTTGTGCTTGTAAAAGAATTGCATACAGCTGAAAAGGGTTTTTTTTTCCCTGCCCCCATCCCCCACCGAGCCCATTCTTGAACATAATAGAGGAAGTGTGGAAGTATGTCTGTGTGTTGATGGAGACCAATAAGGGACAGTTGAGATCAGGATGCCTCTAGCTGGGAAGGGGAATGGCGGCAGCGGGATGCAAAGCGACAAGCTCGGCCTGGTAAATGGCATATGTGGCAGAGACAGATGAGCAGCGGCTCAGCATCAGAGGCACATTTAAAGGGCCCGTCCCGACTAGTTGCAGGGGAATGGGGGCTTGAAGTGACTCGCACCTGCAGGCCTTCAGTCGAGTTAAATGCATCACTACTGCCCTTGCCCTTTTGGTCTGATTGTCATCGATTCTGTCATAAACGTCTGCAGGTGAGTTTCTGTGTGGGTACGTGTGGAGGAACATAGGTGAATGGAGATAACAAGGAAAAAGACGGATGTTGTGTGTATGTGTGCCCTTATTTTTTTTTCTGTTGGCTTTTTTTTCTGAAAAAGCAAATGTGTTTTCACCTGAGTAGTGTCACCACGCTCCAACCAGACTCTGCCCTTTCTCTCCACCTCTGTTCTGACTTAACTGTCCATATTCTCTTCTAATTAGTGTGACTCTCTTGCAGTTTTATGTTTTGTATTTTATTTTACATTCCATATTGATCCCGAGGGAAACTACTTGAGTCCTCTGCATTTAACCCATTCACCTGAGTGTAGGAGTGGGCTGCCCACAATGGCCCCCGGGAGCAGTGTGGGGATAGCCCTTTGCTCAAGGGTACCTCAGTGGTGCTATTTGCAGTCCTGGGATTCAAACCCACAACCTTCCAATTGACGAGCAGGCATTTAGCGAACATAGGGCAGTCACGCCTAGTGGCAATTTTACATTTCCAATGTCAGACATGCATGTCTTTGGATTGTGGGAGGAAACAGGAGCCAAGGTAGAGACAGAAAACTCCACGCAGAATGGACCCTTGGTCGTCCTGTGCTGGGAATCGAACCCAGGACACTGTGGCTATGCTAAATGGCACATACTGAGAACTCAATAATTCGATTTTATGCTCCAAAAATATTTGTTCTTTTGGTTATCCAAGAGACATCCTTTATTTTTACAAACATGTACCCTTCCATGTGTATTTAAATGTTTGTCTTACATGAAGCACTTGCTTGTGTTAATTATGCCTTCACCAGACGCCACAGTGTTGGTCTGGCAATTGGAAACCAAAAAAATTATGATCCACATGAATGTTGGCATCTCTAATTCAAAATTAAAAAACGACAGTGTACTGTAATGCAAAATCCAGAATTTACATCATATTGTGAAATCTGTGTATGATTACACCCCTAGGATGGTTCTTGTTTTCCTTTGCATTATTGGCTTCTTGCTGGTTTACTCTGTTTGTCTTCTAACATTTTTCCCCAATGTGTTTTGTTACATTCTCTGCCCCAAAGGGGAATTCTACCAGTTTAAAAATCTGCATATTTAAATCAAGATGGAAATGTATTCAAAGTGGCTTGATGTAAACTGTACGGTACAGGAGAAATTTACCATGTCAGAACTATTTAGTGGTTGTGCCAGGAACCAGACACCTGAAGTTCAAAAAGTTCATCACTGGAAGTTCTTACACTAAATGGTTTCAAAAAGATATTTTTATACATAAAATAGCTTCAGAAAAAATTAGGTTTAACCTTAAGTGCATTATACAAAAATATGGCTATGGAGCAGAGGTACATACAATGTGTTCTTTGTGCAAAATAGTGTTTTTAGTAAATAGTGTAGGTCTAGTATATAGTAAATAGGTTATTCACATTAAAAATTGTAATTTATGTTAATGCTTGGTCCCCAGAGTGGTGCAGTGGGTAGCACTGTTGCCTCACACCTTTAGGGTTGGTGGTTTGAATCAGGGTCCTGGTCTTGTGTGTGTGGAGTTTGCATGTTCTTCCTGTGGTGGCATGGGTTTCCTCCAGGGTCTCCGGGTTTCTCCCACAGTCCAAAGAGAATGGTGTGTGTGTGTGTGTGTGTGTGTGTGTGTGTGTGTGTGTGTGTGTGTGTATGTCTGGCCTGCAGTGGTCCCTTCCTCGCACCGGACACCTGTGACCCTTGTAAGGATTACGCTGAAAATTAATGAATTAATGAATGAACTTATTGTAGTATTTGGGTGACTGATTAATTTTTGTCATCTTTGTCATTAACCTCAATCTGTTTTGTCTTTCAAAAGGTCTTTCAAAAACTCTTTGGAATATGATTAGGTTCTTCATGAAGGGAACTTGCATATTAACAACAATTTATCTATTCACATTCCTGAAATCCTTTGTATCTCCATTATGGAGCAGGGATGGTTTGTATCTCCATTTCAGAGATGGAATGGTAAATAATTTGCCCATTATCACTCTTACTATGTACAAAATATAGAAAGGAGGATATTGTCCCCCAGTGGGCATACCTTGGCATCTCTTGGCAGTCTAAAGGCAATGAGTGGGAAAAGAGACTAAAGCCAGCATGTCTCAGTCTGAAATGGAGAAGCCTCATCAAACAGTGACCTATGTAAATGATATGGAAATAAAAAAGAACAATTACTCCTCTTCACATGGTAGGCAAACATAAAATTAAATTTTAAGGGTAACATTTACCACTTGTTAGAGTTAACTGACACATTAAAATGCTCAATGTCATTTTTATTTCCACCTCTAGCTTCATATTGATGTCATTAGTGTGCACACAATGTGAACAGCACAAAATTCTTCCTCTGTATTTAATCCATTCACCAAGTGAAGCAGTGGGCAGCCAGGAACACAGCGCCTGGAGAGCAGTGTGTGGGGACAGTGCCTCAAGGGTACCTCAGTGGTGCCTCTAGCAACCTCGGGATTTGATCCCACGACCTTCTGATTGCAAGGGCAACTTTCTAACCACCAGGCCATCAGCTGCCCTGGTTAATTGCTTTGACTACGTTCTCTACTCACTAGGCAAACTCACATTAGCTAGTTAGCTAAATTAGGGCAAATATGCAACAGATTAAAACTGAACAGAAATACGTGCCCTTTGTATGTGCTGGGCGCAAAACCCAATTTTTATTTATTTTTAAATACTATTATTATTACTTTTTAAGCACTGAAAATTATTCTTATAGTAGGGGGGAAGCACACCCTCTGCTCTGCCCACTTCCCGCATCCTCCAATTTGCTCTGATTGTTATAGGCTAATTTGCATATTATTCACCATATAATAAAATCTGGAGCACATCTGACTACCAAGTTGAAATATATGATGCTAATTTATTATGATGATACAATCCAGATGCAAGTAAAATGAAAAGAATGAGATTGAAATATCTAGATTTATTTATTTAAGCAAATTAATTCTACTACTACTACTATACTATAGTACTAGTACTATTATACCAAATAAGAATTCTGATCTGTCAGGAAATCTGTACTCACTAAAAACTGCCACATATCAGATTTTTACAGCTGATTAGACTGACTGAGACTGAATAAGCCTTCTTATACTAAAAAAAAAGTGCCATTTCTGGTGTCGTGTGTAGCTGTGTGAGAAAAGAGCAGCCACACAGATGCTTTCGCCGTGGGACTCATTCTGCCTGGCTGTTTATCCCTGTTTATTCAGGTTTGCCTCCGCTGATTAATCTCCAATAACAGCTGTGTTGCACTGGCAGTTGTACTATTAATGGAATTTACACCATTAACTGTGTTCCTAGTCACACACAAGATTGCAAGTGAACTTTCCTTAGGACTGCTATTATGGCAAACTTCAGTGGGTTCACATTTCATTCCTAGTCTGGATCTCTCATAAAGTCACTAAGCTGATTTTTTTGGAATGTTTGAGAGATTGTGAAATTCCATTATTGCATGGGACTGAACACACAAAAGATTTAGGGCACGCTGAATTATATTAGCCATGAAACACTATTCCTATTTCTCAGTTTTACTAGTTTGCTGCTACCGTCGATTGCTCAGAATGACTTGGTGGCCATAAACAGCCTGCAGATGCCCTGTTGATGCATTAGCTGACACAGGACCAGTGAAAATGGTGGGATGCACACTGTTAGAGATACATTTTTTGCCTGGATGTACAGTCAAAAAATCTGAACATAACTGCATGTCTGAGGTTCAAAAGTTGTTCTTTAAAATATCCACTGAAAGGTGTCAGGTAGCCAAGGCTCCAGGGAGAGAGGGAGACGCAGGTGCGGATTTCCATGACTCAAACTTTATTTAAACACAGAGAAGGCACGAGGGCCAAAACACAAAATAAACCTAAACACTGGCTAAAGGCAGGTGAACAACACATGGATAACGGGACTACGGGTAAATGAAGGACAGAAGCCAGGGTAAACTGTACACAGAAGATGGTGGACCAATCCCGGGTTACGACACAGGGGAGGCTAAATACACACAGGACCAGTGGGAAATGACAATGACTTAAACTTAAACACCGGATGGCTATAAACAATAACAGAAAACCAGATACCGGTGTACACAGACAAGGGCAAAATAAAAGACAGGCCTCCAGCAAACGTTGATCGAGGTTGTAACAAAAGGTTATCAAAAGGATTAAGTGTTCTTTCTAGGCTCTGAAGAACCTGTTTTACCACATTTATTTATTTTTAATAAATTTGACATTTTATAGAATAGTTCATTGGGTGGTGATTAAGCAAAGAGTTTGTTTCATCCTGTTTTTCATTTATATTTTTTTACTCCCATTATTTTCCTCCACCAATCTTATGATGCCTCCAACACTGGGGTGGCTACCACAAGTGAAATCACATTTTTTTCCAAACTCCTGCTATCACAAAGTCATTGGACAGCTTAAAACACTTGGAGGACAATGCTAATTACTAATTCTGCTAATTCCGCTAGTTCTGTCAGCTAACAGATACCCTTGCTCATTAGCATCATGCTAAGTGAATGATGGGGGAGGGGGAAGGTCATCTTGCCCACCCAGTTGTGCTCTCTTAGGCATCATCATGGATCGTTGTTGCAAAATGCATTATAATTTACAACCAGATTTAACATTAAGGATGAAATAAACAATAAACACATCAGTAATTAGTTGTTGATAAGAAGTATTAGATGTAATTAGATGGGGATATATTATATTTATATTAGTTAATGACTAAGTAATATAAGTAACAAAAAAAAAACAGATGAAAAGGTAACTGATTGACTTAATTATTTTTAACTGCAGTTATTGTCTCTTTTCATATAAACAGCAGTTTTCCTTGACTGACCCTAACTATATGCAGTTCTAGAGCTGAGCTAGCACTTTTGTGTTAAATATTTTTAGCTGCACTAGTCATTTGAAGTATTGAGCTATCATTTAAAATGATAAAATTTAATATTATGAAAGCAGGGTCCAAAGAAAGCTAGGCTAGTAGTTTCAGTTAATATTAAAATAGCAATTTTATTATTAGTAGTAGTATTAATATGTTATATCATTATTCACCTCTTTTACCAGTATCGCTTGTGCCTAAGGAATTCTGGAAATCCTAAAATACAGATATTATAAAAAGGGTGCTGCAAAAGAACTTATGTCTTTCAATATGTTTAAGAAATTCTTTGAAATTTACAAATGAAATATACAAAGTTCATCTTGCACCAGACTGAGTGTGTTTATAGCACAATTTGTGAGACATTATTCATGGCATTTCCACAGTCAGTGTGCCATGACAGCACATCTTACACCAGTCTGAAACTCTTTGTGCTCCAGTGAAACATTTTCGCTTGTGCTTTCTGCTTCAGTAAAGTGGGCCATATGCGTACTTGTTTGCCCCCCCAGGCATCATATCTATCAGCGCATTTGGCTGATGGTTTTAGCACATGACCGTTTCAGCTTCATTTGACCATCCAGACTTTCTGATTTGATGAATGGGCAACATGTGTCTGCGTATTGGTTAGAAGTGATTACACATGCGGTCTTACGATAGAAAGGAGTGCTAAAATTTTCAGAACAAGTGCATTCAGGGAGTCTTTCTTCTTAATATAACTTCTTAATATTCTTCTTAATGGGGGAATGCACAGGAAGTGAAACAAGGCACAGCTAGGAAATAACCAATAATCTATGGGAGGCTTGTTTGGAGAAAGGAATTAGAGATGTCTCCAATACACTATATGGACAAAAGTATTGGGACACTGTTTTTCATGGTTTGGCCTAGGCCCCTTGCTTCCAGTGAAGGCAGTGTTAATGCTTCAGCATATCAAGACATTTTGGACAAGGCTTTGTTTCCAAATTTGTGGACACAGTTTGGGGAAGAACCTTTTCTATTCCAGCATGACTGTGCCCCAGTGTACAAAGAAGCTCCATAAAGACATGGCTGGATGAGTTCGCTGTGGAAGTACTAGTTGTAGCGTAGTGTTTTACGGGGTGAGTTTACGCGCTGCATTCGGCGTCTCGTGTGGTTCCCTGCATACAATTTGCACAGCCTTCATTAGTGGACTAATCTGTAGTTTTCTGTCATGTCTTTACAAAAATATGGAACAAAATGTTTTCCAGTTTAGAACATGTTTTTATTCTGTATTTCACAGAACAATTCCGTATTTTATAGAATGGTCGGTAATCCTGTTTAATGGAAAAGTTGGGTGGGGTGGGGGGGATTTTTAAAAGTGGGTGGTGACATAATGGCCCCAACGCACATGAGCATTAACATCACAGGTAGTTCTTTGATATGGCCCTGAATTGTTGTTGTTGATGATGATGTTATTGCTTGTGCATTTTACATAATGACAGATATTCTAAGCACTATTTATATAATTAATTAAAACATTTGCCATATTTGTAGTCTGGCATGCTAAAGTGGGAAAAACAATCAAGTTGTAAAGATTTTTGGAAAGGCAGCTGTACTAAACCAAA
The DNA here is from genome assembly GCA_037974405.1 of Brachyalestes nurse. Lineage (NCBI taxonomy): Eukaryota > Metazoa > Chordata > Actinopteri > Characiformes > Alestidae > Brachyalestes > Brachyalestes nurse. Next base: position 2,927 of record JBBPCY010125060.1, on the reverse strand, counting down.
ATAAAATGCAATTAAAATGTGTAACAAGGTGCACAAAATTGATTCTACACTGGCATGTGGAGTTTGTATCTGTTACTTAAAATTCAATCTAAACGAATTTTATTTAATCCATCAATACTCATACCCCCTATAAAATGACTATCCAAATATGGCTCATCACATAGCCATTCCTCTCTGTAGAAGACCACTGTGGTGAACTGTGGAAGTTCAAGCTACAATTGACTCAGAAGTACACTGCAAAACTTTTAGAGTTCTAGTTCAAATCTTTTAGACAGATGAGCTGAAATCTAATCAGAAGTGAAAAGAGAAAGGTGTTGAGGTAAAAAAAAAGATACCGCATCAACTTATCTGTGAAACTTGGTGGTTACTGGGCATGGTATTTGAGAGGTGTTTTTTGACGTGTTGAAATCCATCAGTTTCTGGTTACTGTTTTACCTTGCAATGACCTGCAACAGAATACTTTAGTATCTATAGTGTTGTCAAAAGGGGAATTTTTTAAATGTTTTATTTTGTTATGATTTTTGAAATGCTCATTTTAAATGTTATACAGTATGTCAAATCAGCCCAACAGTTATTCCAACTCATTAACTTTAAACACATAAACAGTTAAAAATCAAACCATGATAAGAAAAAATAAATAAATAATGAAGCTTAAATCTTCAGAAAAAAAAAAAACAATTTAAGTATCATTTATTCTAAAACCAAGACCAAACCCACCCTGTAGTCATCTGGTTAAGACTCTAGGGCAGAGCATTAACATCACTCTTCAAGGAAGTAAGGAACAAAGCTTAAGTCCTAAAAAACAGCTCAAGACCATTATCCCTCCTCCACCAAACTTACTGTTGGCATCATGCATTGCAATAGGTAGCAACTCCTGGCATCCACCAAACAAAGATTTGTCCATCAGATAGTGAACGGTGAGTTTATGTGGTCTACTGATTCATGACTCACAGATAGAACAGTTTCGCAATAGTAGCATTTACAGTTGGCTGGAGCAGATTTCACAAACCCTGTTTTGGCCATGCCATGTTTAATATCACTGAGCTCTTCAGAACAACCCAGTTAACAGTTCATATTTGTATATGGAGATTGCATGGCTATGTGCTATATTGAACACATGTTAGCAATGGTTGTAGCAAAACCACGTAAACTCAATAATTAGGAAGGGGAGAATATAATGGTCTGTGAATGAGGTTCGTACTCTGGTGAACTTGATCTAAAAATCAGGGGTCTTTCTGAAACTCTGGATGCTTGTCTGGAGTAGGTGGTCTGGTTAGGGTTAGAGAGTAAGTTACAGATCTTGGCTGAAAGTAACTATTGTTACTTGAATGAAATGACCTTGTCACCTCAGATTTATTCCTATGAAGTTTGCTAGTTAATCCATTGATTTATTTATTTATTTCCATGAGTCATTTCCTTTGTCTGTAGCAATAATTTAAATACGCAGGTACATGACTAATTTACATAAATGCTTCTGCTTTTGTGTTCCTTGGTAATCAAGTGTCATTTTGTATAGAACACTTTAACTAAATGTCACTGAATTGATATGCATATCATACTATTATATTGTTCACAGACAATATATAAACACATGAGCACCCAGGTCAAACCATTAAGCATTTCAAAGGTTTAGAGAGGAGTGATGTATTTTCCTCTTATGTTTTCCTCCCTGCCCACACCTGTGCATATTCAAGCATATTAACACCACAGCTTAAAGCCGCCTGCCTGCGTTGTCTGACCCGGTGAGCTCTCCAGGTGCAGCTGTTGACCATTAAGCTTTATTAACGTGCTCCTTGCCATCTAAACCCTGCCATCTGTGGTCAACATGCCCTTCAGCTCCTTAGAAGGTAAGGAATACTAATGCAAACTCTTCAGACAAGTGCTCTAATGTCACCGTGGCTCATTTGAATTCACACCACTTTGTTAGAAGATCCTATTAAACAAAAACGACCGGAGATGGTTTGGGATGATAAGCTTGTCTTAATTTCAATAATCTTTCTCCACTTAAACATGTGCGATCATAAACAAGCACACTTGAGGAACTTGGTGAGGTTAAACTACTTGACACCTTTGTTTTAAGTACCTAAATTAGCACTGTTTATCGCAGGAGCTGTTGCCCTGATTCTGTTTGCATGTATGTATTCAATTTGGCTACTCATTGAGAATTCATGAGGCTTAATTAATATGATAATTAATTTATAAATTGATTCATTAACTCACTATTTAACACCTTTGGACTACACTTGAGGGACATCCATATTCATTGCTATGTGAATGAGATGGCACACGCTCCTCTGCTTACGGTCGTAAACAAAAGTTTGTAATGAACGATGTTTGCTGAATTTCTGAAAGTGAAAATAAGTAACACAAATGGCTTTTTCCTGCACCTTTTTTTCATGCCCAATTTCTACACATTTGCTGATTTTAATAATGCAGAACTGACAATTGTCCACCAACCAAAACCGATACAAATCATCAATGACTTTACATATGCAAGGTGGACCAACAGGATAATTGAGAACTGGGTCTAATAAAGTGAATGAACCCTGTGCAGACTCCAGCAGCACTGATCCACTCTGTGCACCGCATGCACACATATACTCAAGCACTATTCTGCTACAGTGTCAGTGCCATGCTGGCCAGCCATCCAAATAATAACTGGTCGCTGGTGAGGGTCATGATCATTGATTAACAGGGTGAAAGGGGCTAAAAAATTATGCAAAGACACAGTGGGACCACAGTTTGTAGTAGTACAAAGTGTACCTATATGGCAAGTGAAATAGTAAAAATAAAATGGTGTGTTAAGATGCACTGCAAAAACTCCTGATCTAAACAAGACTTGCAATCTTATTATCTTATTTTGAGAATAATATACTATATAAGAGTAGATTTGTAAGATTATTAAGATTGTTTTAAGATATTTTTTC
>JBBPCY010125044.1:0-17246 GCA_037974405.1 Brachyalestes nurse | reverse complement strand
CCGTGGAGGACAAAAGTATTGGGACACTCCGCCGAGGCTAAAACAGTTTGGCTTTTTCTTCTTTGAGTCAGAAGAAACTCCAAACTGCTGACATGTTGGCAAGTCTCATCTAACAGAAGAAATAGAAGAAAGTAAAAATATAAACCAGTTTAAAATGAGATATAAAAAACAAATTTTAAATAAATATAAAAATGAAGAATACGGTTTAACCCAGGGCGGTAATTGAAGCAGAAAATAGATGTACCATTTTTGTATAGTTTCTTTAGTTGGAAAGTCATTTTGTTTATTCTGTCTTTTATCCAGTTGAAAGAAATGATTGTATATGGTTTGTTCTATTTTGTTTTTGTTTTGTTGTTTTCTTTTAAGTAAGTGATAGGGGTGGGGCCAAATACGTTTTTACTTCTGCCTACTCCTTTTTTCAAACAAAAAATGTGTTATGTAATTATGATGAAAGTGAACATGTTTGAAATGTTTGTTTGTTTGTTTGAAAATAAACTAAACTAAATGTAGCAGCCCTGTAGTAAGGATGTATTTGTAATATTTGTGCATGTGTGTCTTAGCTACACAAGGTGCTTCAGGTGTCTGTCCTGGTGGTGGAGCTTTTGGACACAGGTTCCTCAGTCATGGTCAGCCTGGAGGATGGCTGGGATGTCACAACACAGGTACACTGCTCTTACTACATGGTACACTGTGATGTTGTGGTGCTGTAGGACTGATCAGGGGTTCACAAATACTGCAAAGTTTGATTGTTTCCCAACTCCAACACATAATAAACCTGGCAGTTACCAGATGAGTTGAATCAGGTTTATCTGAGCAGGGTAGACACCTGGTGTAGATGCTGATGTTGCTCTATTGTTTTTAGGTGGTGTCTTTGGTGCAGATGTTGTCGGACCCTTACTATCGCACGTTTGATGGCTTCCGGCTGCTTGTGGAGAAGGAGTGGCTGTCCTTCGGCCATCGCTTCAGTCACCGCGGCGCCCAGACTCTGGCCAGCCAAAGCAGCGGCTTCACACCCGTCTTCCTCCAGTTCCTGGACTGTGTGCACCAGGTGTGTGTGTATCAGCAGCATTTCTGTTTTTGCATGAGAACACTGACAAAAATTCTACTTGGATAAGACGAGCAAAAAACCTGCAATTCGTGTGTGTGTGTGTGTGTGTGTGTGTGTGTGTGTGTGTGTGTGTGTGTGTGTGTGTGTGTGTGTGTTTCCTTCACTGAGTTTACTTTCGGCTCTGTCTCACGTGCAGTGTGTGTACGTTGACACATTTATGAGGTTGTTATCACAGCAATAAAGCTCTACAAATTTCAGGCTAAACTAATGTTACTGTTCTAGGGTAGTATTTGCATGTTCATAAATGTATGACTTTGTGTGACGTTGGTAGATTTCTAGGGACTGCAGATGTTTGGACAGGAAGTGTTTTGTTATTTACTTTTTTACTTTAATGTTGTTTATCCTTTTGTACAGCATTTTGGGTCAACTTCTACATTGACTTAACTTAATAAGTTAACTGTAATAAATCCTACCCCCGCTTTCTGAACAGATCCATCTTCAATTCCCTATGGAGTTTGAGTTCAGTCAGTACTACCTGAAGTTCCTGGCCTACCACTATGTGTCCAACCGCTTCAGGACCTTCCTGCTGGACTCTGACTATGAACGTATCGAGCTGGGTGAGTCACGCAGCCCCACTCCCAAAACCTTGATTTTGCTCTGTATGAAGCCACATTACTCAGAAGGAACTTGGGCACAGGCTAAATAATTAATAATAGATTTGTCTTTCCATTTCTCTGTTTTCCTTAGTGTTTGGAAATTAATTATGGGGACACTTACAAGCAAAAATCTCTCACTTTATGCAATTTACAGCTTCAGAACCGAATACTAGAGCTGCCCTTAGAAATGTAAATTGGTTTTGAATCAGCTTTACAGGGTCCCCATGGATCCTTGAAAAGTATTAAAAAGTCTTAAAAAATGTTTACATTTTTAAGGCCTTGAAAAGTATTGAAAAGTCTGGAATTTTAAAAGGAGTGGCTTTAAATTAATTCTAGGATGAAATGAAGCAATAATATCTTTTCCCACTGCCTATAGCACGGGGGCAGTGTTTACCCCATAGGTCTATATGCATGCCATAGAAAGAGAACAGTGCTGCAACTATTCGTAACTTTTCTTTTTAGAGGTCTTGAAAAGGTCTTAAAAGTCATTGAATTTGCATATCAAAAATGTGCAGATACCCTGGCTTTAGCAATTAGTTCACAGTTTGGATGATAAACCGTGTATCCAAAGAGCACATTAAAGCTCTCCTCTGCTGTCTGAACTCAGAGGCCTAATAGTACTCTTGGATCTCCAGAGCTCGAAGTGGTATTTAGATCTGCTGTTTATCAGATATGGAGACAAGGAAGTCTCGCTTGCCTAGATAGCAATGATCATTTGAAAGTGAGAATCTCTTGAAATCAATTTTTTTTAAATGCATTACTGAACACACAGCCAGGTTCTTGTCCCACCACAAGTGCAATAGTTTAATAGATGATAAAACTGCTCAAATTTTTTAAAGGTGATTTTCATTTTATATTACATATATTGAATGTGTGGATACATGAAAAATCTCATTTTTGAGGTGTGGTCTTTCTGTAGGGGTCTTGTATGAGGAGAAGGGAGAGAGGAGAACCCCTCAGATCTGCAAGACTGTGTGGGATTACATCGACCGCCTGCACAAGAAAACTCCCATCTTCTACAACTATATGTTCTCTCCAGAGGAAGAGGAGGTAGCAGGGCCTTACATTTCAATTTACATACATGGCAGTTACATTTACAGCATTTAGCAGATGCTCTCATCCAGATGTACTTTGTAGTAGATTCTGCCATAGATGATGTTAGTCCTCCACCAAAGACCTATCAGATCACACACACAGAAGAGTTTTTTTTTTCTTTCCATATTCTGTATTTGTCCATTCTGCCTTTATAATGCGTTTTGTAGAACAAACCTAACCTTTTTTCTGCGGTTGTTTTGTCCAACAGGTCCTAAAGCCTTACAGCAATATCTCCAACCTGAAGGTGTGGGACTTCTACACGGAGGAGACGTTGTCGGAGGGTCCGTCCTTTGACTGGGAACTGGTGCGGGGGAAGGCCGAGGGGCCCGCAGAAGAAGCAGCCACTGACAGACCCGAGACGGCGGCACCCAAATCACAGCGGCGAGTGGTCTGGCCCTGCTACGACAGCCTGAGCAAGGTGCTGCCGGACGCCATCACCAAACTGTTACAGGTCAGTGCTTACACTAAACTAAAATGCCATCTGTTTTAGAATGTGAAAACTTGTCAGTCATAATTAGTTATAATATTCAATTAAGTATGTATAGAGTGTACAGAGATTTCAAATAATCCAAATCTTGTAATCCCCCAGTTTCATGCGGATCAGGAGTCACTGATTCAGTCACACAGATTTTTTTTGAGAACCGAACTCATAGTTTTACGCGGAGATCCCCACAATAATGCGGAAACTGCAAATATCCTCCGCCTTTTTTTGCGGCAATAAATATATATTTTCTGGATGTTTTCACACAAGGGGACTCAGCGCAGTCTGTAGCCGACCTGGAAGCACTTTTTTCGAATTCCACACCAGGGTTGAGCCCCTGCGCTCCAAGCGCGATTTCTCCACAGTGAAAGCACTCAGACACTTGTCCACAGTTCGATTGATCTCCAGGAGACCTTTCCAATGAGCCCTCATTTATATTTTTAGCCCGAGTAGATCAGGGGTTATTCCCTGAAAAACGTTCACCTTGCCGCAGTATAAAAATAGGCATTTTTAGGCTTTTTTTTTTTTTTAACCAAAACACAACGACGCGGGTTTTCATTATACGCAGGTGCTCTTGGAACATAACCCCCACGAAAAGCGGAAGATTACTTGTATTCCAGAATATGAAGAATCTGAATATAAGAATCTTATTATTTTGTACAAGGTGTATTTGCAAATAATAATAAGAGAAATGAAAAAATGATGACAAGATTGAACTCAAACTTTAATTTTTAGTGAGTATTTGGCCTTTTTTTTACTACTCATATTAACTAGCAGTTATTAACTAGAGTTTTGACACATTTTCAAGTGAGTCTCTATCAGAAGAACACTCTGAAGTCTATTGGTCCACTGTTTTGGAGTGACTTTTGACCACTGAACAAGTTACATCAAGTGTACTTTTGGAATTTTTATTAAAAGGCTAACAAGGAATACCAGTAAAGATGAGTCTGTTGTTGTTTTTAGCAGAAAATGTCAGTTGAAAGAGTATACAATTGATGAATTAACTCTTAGGTTTCAACTAACAAACATAGTTCATTAGGCTTAATTACGACAAAAGTGAATAAAATATGTTCGTTGGCCAGATGGTTATAAAACCTGCCAAGCTTCTCTGGCTACAGACTGACAGATGTCTGCAACTGAAACATGACAGTTCACAGAATAATGCTGCTCAAAGTGACATTTAAATATTAAACTTGGTATCACACTTTCCTTCACATTAGGGACTTTCCATGGTTTGTTTAGTTTCTAAGACAAAATTGTTAGTGGTCCAACAGACACTTCAGCAGGTGAGCACTTGCTTCTAAGACACACTCACCTGTGAAAATATGTCCAAACTCAGAAACAAGAAAATTGCAAAGGCAAAGAAGAAATTCTAGGATAAAAAATATCTGCAAATACAAAAGAAAACAAAAGCAAAGACTGTTAAAATGTGTAAGTTAGGGGTCGAACATCATTTGATAGTTTTATTTCATCCTTATTTTTATTTGCATTTGAGCCTTTTTTTAGTACTTCATATTTTGCATTAGGGACTCAAAGAATGTGGACATTTTTTGGACAAAATAAACTTCTTGGGCAATATTCCAACATGAAGGAAAAAGCCTTGTTATCTTTGGCTGTATTCCAAGTAGCCACTCCAGTCAAATTTGTTTATTTAACACTAGAACTGCCAACATTCCAGTCCCCCCTAGAACTGCCAAGGGGGGTCATTTTGATTTTGATGCTAAGATGTCATTTCTAGAAGCTGTGAAGTGGCTGATTCCATCTTCTTTTTTAAATAATAATGGAGACTTGACAAAGTAAGTGTTTAAAACATATATTTTTGCACTCCCATCCACAGTGATCTCTCCTCCTTCCGACTCTCCCTCGCTCAGATCCTGGTTCAGGAGCCAGGCTTCTTTGGCCGTCATATCTTTTGTTTGGGTTCATGTCTTAAATTTCGCAGTATTTTAATCTATGGTGCGCTGTCAAAGTCTGATGACGTCACAAGCGTCTAGCGTTGCTAAGCAACCGGGCCGGTGGGCGGGGCGGGGCACGAGAAATGACAGGTGATCTAAATGGGGGGGTAAAAATGACTCCTCGGCGGTTCTAGGTATAAATGGTCGTATTTATTTTTCTTTTTATCACACAGTCACCAAAATCCACTAGATGATTAATAAAGCCATTATAGGAAAAGTCATGAACTTAAAGATGTAGGGGTTTTATTTTAACAGAACTACAAGCATTTGAAAATGCCAGGGGATAAAAATGACCATCTTGGTTCTAGTGTTAAATCTTTGTGCCTTTTCAGACAGACTTTCTGGATTTTGACAAGAAATGGGACATGGCCTGAGGAAACCCTGCACATGCATAATTTTTACTTTTTTAACGTTTTGTGCTTCCTAAAAACAAATTCTTACAAATACATTACCTTTAAACATTTTACAATGTCTCATTCAGAGGCAAATATATAAATATATGTACTCAACTACCTGCTGATAAATCTGCTGCAGACCGTCTCATTACTTCACAGGCACAACTTCATCACTTGATTCATTCTTACTTTCACTTTTAGTTTTTTGACCAGTTGTGAAATATTGATTCATGTGTTATTTTTTATATTGTTTATATTTCCAATATTTTATGTTAACACAAGTATTCAAATACCTGCCAGCTCCTTGAAAGTCTGTGCTGTGAAGTCTGTGCTGTGATCTAATGGTGAGACAAACGCAGAGCTGGTAGCGTAGCGGTTAGGGCGTTTGCCCTGTGATCAGGAAGTTGTGGTTTCGATTCCCTGCTAAGCACCTCTGAGGTACCCTGAGTAAGGTACCGTCCACAAACACTACTGCCTGCTGCTTCACTTGGTGAATGGATTAAATGCTGAGGAAGAATTTCGTGCTGTTCACGCTGTGGTGTGTTCATGTATGACAAAATGATCACTTGCATAAGGCACATGTTTATGTAACGTGAGAAATTTAATTCCCTTGCTGGCTTGCTAAAATAAAGCATTCAATAAATAATTAACCATGGTCAAGAAACTCAAAATAAATTTGACAGATTTCAGCAGACCACCACACAAATTCTAACACATTATTTTTGAAGGGGTTTTTTAACTAAACATTCTACATTTTTGTGAGCAACAATGTTAAACAGGCTGCCTTAACATGTTCAATTCACTAAACTTTAAATAATGAGTTAACAGAACCTAGGGCCCATGTTGACACAACATGAGAAATAAAATTCTGGTACATTTTATCATTTTACTGCCAGAACCCTGAAGGCTACAGATCAGCAGTATAGAACATGTTGGCACTGAAAATATCCATTGTTCTTTGCCACATAAAAGACTTCTCCTATCCATTGTCATCTGTTTACCATCATAATGTAAATGCAGTATTATCATGAATACCATCTGGACTGGGATTCGGCCTCTGGAGATAACACACACAACAAAACATGTTATGAATTTATTTCACTGGTCCAAACTGCGTGCTAGCATTAGAAACAGAGTGATGGTATTATAGTCAGACTCCTAAAGGCTCCTTTTAATGTACCGGTTCCCTTTATGCTTGAAGAATGAAAGCACATTTTCCAGATCTCATGTTAGCAATGGCAGCAGAATGAAGTCGTTAATGTAGCTTTGAACAGGGGGTTTACACACGAGCACTTTCTCAAACCCACAGTGCCTCTCCACAGACACAATGCCCTGAGAAAAGCGAAGCCGAGCTCGTGACAAATCCTGAAAGATTTATAGTGTCATTCTTTTTTAGCATAACGTTTAAATTTTTCAAAGAGAGCTTTATTAATGTTTGGTCCCAGGGATATTCTTAATGAGATTTGAATATTAAATTAGGGAAACATCTTGTCGACTCTGCTTAGACGACTCTGCTTAGACTGCCAATGAGAGGGTGCCTATGACGGAGCCAGGCAGCACACCCGTGCCCTTTCCCTTCCATTAATGAAAGTGCCTGAGGTATGAGTTACACTTCCCACTGAGCAGAAAAAAAAATTAGACAAAGAAAACTTGGTTTATGATAGGAAATGCTGGGGACGTGCTAACAAAAACTGCAGCTATCTGAGACCTCATGGGGTGAATTTTTGTGGTCCGAGGGATGCAGGATTGAAAGAATAAACCCATTATCAACAAGCTTGATTACATGAGCTGCAGCGATGTCATATCAAATCTGCCCCTCAGTCCCTTTGAAATCCCAGTGTGTGCAGCAGTTTACACTGTCCTAATGGAAGAGTCGAACATTGTGGCACCTTGCAGATTTTTTCTAGATGTTTTAATGGCCTTATAACTGACATGGCTTACAATAAAGATGCTCTCTGTCTTTCTTTCTGCATTTTAGCACGTATAAGCACTCAGAATATCCACTTTCTAATAAATATGTGAAGTCAAGTATTTAACTAGTTTTGCTGGACATACTGTTGACTGTTTTATACTCAACTAATGCAGTTTGTGTTTAAATGGGTGAATCCATTTTCTATTGAAGTGGAGCAATATATATAGTGTATTGCACTTGCATCTGATCTGGGAGGCTGGATGTACTACAGTTATAAAACGATAAGGGTTTCAAAACACCACAGCCTCACAACTTCAGATGCCTCTTACTGACCCATGGCAGCACATGCTCCATCATTTCTGTCTACCTTTTGGTGCAAAACAAAATTAGCAATAATCTGGTGTTTTATGTCAAAACTAAACTTGCTTATATAACATTTAAATTGAATTACACATTTAAAGCACAGTATTAAAAAAGAATAAAAAGAAATGTTAATATATTAAATGGGTACAAATGCTGTCACTGTGGTGGTACTGTCACTGGCACGTCTTCTGTAACTTTAGTTTGGGAACGTAATTGTATAACTTTCTTAAGGCTGCATTGAGTCCACACATCCTGTGGCTTTTTACTTTATGTTGTGTTTCCAAAGTTGTAAAAACTACTTTCCTCTGGGAAAGTGAATGTAGCCTACCTTTAAAACTCATTAAAAACTCATTTGGCATAACTGTCTAAGCGCTATCATCAGGAGATTGCAAGTTTGATCCCCAGAGGTCATGCAGCCATCCGTGGGTGGGAGTCCAAAAGAGTACAGTTGGTTTCTTTTTCTCTGGGTGGGTAGGGTAAAATGGGTGTCTGTTAGCTGACACAATTGAATTGGTTGTTACTATTCTCCTCCAAGCAAGTTAACGCTGTGTTAGTGGCAGTTTGAAAATATGTCCTGGAGCTTCAAATGACTTCAAAGCATGCGCTCACCTTCACTCTTCTATTGTTTTTGGTATCAGGAAAGGAGGGGATTCATAACCAGTGGGTGGAAATTGAGATAACTAAATTAGGAAATCCCAAAAAGGCATACATTTGGACCTCAAGGACCATGTTGTAGCTTTATGTTACTAAAATTGACCTTTTTTTTTAACTTGACAGCAAAGTTGACAGTGGTTACCACAGCTATGAAAACTGAATGTGATTCCAGGGGACGGCTGAACTTGTTTCGTAGCTAGATGAGGTTACTCAGATGTAACGGCCGAATCAAATTATCATTGTGTTTTTCTCAGAATGCATTAAAAGGAGCTAAAATGGGTCAGCGGAGAGCTAGAACAGCGCAGTGTAAAATGAGATTGCGCTATCAGGCTTGCACTCTTCTTTTGTGTGTGAAATGGTGGTGTGTTAGCCAGAGTCCTTGGAGATACCATAATGACGAGAGTTTAATTAAGGCCCCACGCACACTACATCAGAGTGGCTCCTCTCGCGGGGCCCGCTGAAAATGGAAAGAATTTTGTCTTTTGGATGAGTGGAAAAGGAAGAGAGAAAATGTTTAATCAAACACATCTCTCCACGGACTTTCAGAATCAATTGAAAGTGAATCAAATTAAGAGGAAAAGAGAGTTTTGGCTTCTGGTTTGAAAGACCTTTGTAATGAGACGTCTTTAAGGATATCTTTGCACAAGGTCACTGTGCTTTATGCCTGGATGACCTTTGCCTGCAGTGTTTTGTCATTTCTCTCTACGATGTTGGAAGGATTCTTATTACGCAGCAGAGGTTAAGTGTCCAATGGTTCAGAATTTAAGCCTCGGGTGTTTTTTCTTGTGTGGATGTGTATCTGGCATGCAGCTTAATAAATAGGTTAATGACTGTGTTAGCTGTGCAAATGTTAACGTGTCATTTTTTAATTTGTTTTGTTTCTTTTAAGGTTCTCCTGTATTATAACTGACATTTTTATGGTATAGTTAGAATAACTTATAAAGTGCTGACATCAGGAAATATTAAAACATGTTTTGTCTAATATTTAAAGGTGTTCTGGCATCACTGAGAAGTCGTTAAGTGATAAGTAATCCTCAGTAATGATCTATTTATTGTAATTTCTGTGACATCCAGTGCTGCTGTTCACCCTCCTCACCACCAGGGAAGCTAGTTATCCCAGGATCTCGTGATTATTTTACTTCCTGTTTCTAGCAATGTTTAAGAACTTGGTCTAGAAAGGTACTTTGTAAAATATTGTTTTACATTGAGTATGTTTATTTGTTTCCTTTGTCTACCCTGAATTTGATCCAGTTTATTTTTGATGTATGCCTCTAGTCTGATGATACTCTGGTTGTTGACTTTTTTCTGCCTCTTCTGGACTGCATACCCCACCTGACCCTTATAATTCTGGTTGGCCCAATATAGTGTCTCTGGAATACGACTTTAGATTGATTCTGTTTGCCTGACAGTGACCTTGCATCGCTTGTACCTTCGACTATTGTGAGTTAAAGGTACAAGCTGAGTGGAGTCCTTTCTCTGCCAGTTCTTACAGAATACTTTGCCAGACATGGACTCAGCAGATGTCATCTCTATGGATCAAGCCTTTGCTCATCAAAGAGCCATGATGGAAACTTGGCACAGCTCAAACAAATCCAGGAAGCCCTTCAAGAATTTCACTCCAGGCTACAGAGTCAACAACATTCTGGACTCCCGGAGGTGCCATGATGGACTTCAGCACCTCATAGATTGGGAAGGGTATGGTCCGGAAAATCAATGTTGAGTTTCAGCATGGGATATTCTAGATCCCTCTTTTATTGAGACTTTCCATCTGACCCATTTGGACCATCCCACTTCTTGACCATGGGGCTGGCCTCCACTACATGCAAGTGCTCCGGGAGTCGCGCCCAGGAGGGGTGGCTCTGTGACATCTAGTGCTGCATTTCCCACTCCTCATCACCAGGGGACTTATCCCAGTTATCCCAGTTATTCCAGTTATCCCTAGTAATTAGTTTACATCCTGTTTCCAGCATATTTAAGAACTAGATTTAGAAAGCCACTTTGTGAACTGAGTGTTTGTATTCATTACCTTTGTGTTCCCTGAGTTTGATCTGGTTTGTTTTTCATGTATGCTTCTTGCCTTGCCTGTGATACTCTTGTTTCTGGTTGTTGACTTTTGTTCTGCCTCTTCTGGATTACATGCCTCGGCTGACCCTTATGATTCTGTTTGCCCCTGTATGGCTTGGATGTGTCTCTGGAATACGACTTTGGATTGACTCTGTTCTACTTGTTTGCCTGACCTTGACCTTGCACTGCTTGTACCTTTGACTACTGTGAGTTTCAGTTAACTTTTGTCTACAACTGAAATCCTTTCTCTTCCAGTTCTTACAATTTATTTAAGTAATCTGACTCAAGAGTTGATCACCACATTCTAATCTGAAGTATTCTGAATGGTAAATTTATTCAAACCTCCCAGTTGGAAGTCAGAAGTTTGGAATCATTTGCCTTTTTTGAAATGTTATGAACAAATGTCACAAATAGATTTAATATTTCAGACTAATGACAGTAATATACTGTTTGTATTGGTTTATTTATTTACTTGTCTGATATGAGATTTGCTCTGCACATTGGAAATCAGATTGTGTATATTGATTTTTTTTTAATATTCAGTGCACCTGGAACACCACTTTACATTAGAATTAGTGTGTATTCACTAGTCATTTGTTTATTCTATTTATTTATTCAATTCATTAATTAAAATGTTGAGATGCAATTCAACTGGCTCATTGAGTTTATCCAGCAGTAATTTAAGTAATAATGATAATGAATTGTCTGCTGATCATTATCAAAAAATTAATCCCAACAGGATGAACAGGGCCCTGATGCAAATTACTGTATGATAAATTATTGAATTTGTAACAGTAATTACATTTTTGATTGAAGTTCATTTTTGCCTCCTGCTGTAAAATGTGTGTTTTGGAGATTTTGATCTGAAAGCGACAGTATGTAACACATACAGACCTCAATTTAAAATATGCTGACAGTTAGTCAGTAGATTATCAATTTGTGAGTAATGTCCTTGTGTTTGTTGTTTGAGATTTTGTGGTCAGCAGTGATAAGCCTGCAGCCGAGGGGCATACATGAGATCAGAGAGGAATAGATTCTTAGCACAAAAGTTAAGTACGCTATAAAGAACTATGGTTTGAGCACCACCAAATTCACCATAATCAGAGAAAAGAGGAGCCTTGTCCTTTCAATTCAATCAAGCAGAAATAAAGTCATTACATTATAAACCCTCACACAAAAAGTGATGAACGACGACAAGCTGTTAATGCAGAAATCGGCTGGAACCACTGAACACTGCTACACAGCCAGCTACCTGAGTGTGTGTGTGTGTGTGTGTGTGTGTGTGTGTGTGTGTGTGTGTGCACGCGCATGCACCATTGTAAGACTCCACTCTGTCTGTCACAGTGAAATGAGGACAGATCTCCCTCAGGTGCTCCCTCACCACTCCTTATAACTCATGTAGTCAGGTAGGTGTGTGTGTCTGTGTATGTGTGTGTGTGTGTGTGTTCGTGTTTATATGACGATGATTGAAATTGGTGGATGGAACAATGGAATGATGCATGATTCTGACAACAGAAAAGAGAGAAAGAGTATGTAGAAAAAAGTAAGTTGTAAAAGAAAGTTTTTCAAATGTTCCTGATGTTTTACTATAATGTCAGTACTCTGTGTGTGGGTGTGTGTGTGGGTGTGTGTGTGTGTGGGCATGTGTGTGTGCGTGGGGGTGTGTGTGTGTGTGAGTGGGAGAGAGAGAGAGAGAGCATGTGTCTCTGTTTACCTTTTGTACCCTCTCACCTTTGTCACCCAAAACTCATTCATCAAAGTTACACATCTAGCGATCAACCTGACACACACTCTATGTTCTCCTTTCACATGCTGCACACACACACACACGCACACACACATACATACATTCCCTTGGTGTACAATTCATATACCGCAGTGATACGCACTGCCACCCTCACAAATCTGTGTTTATGAGAGCATGTCTCTGCGCCTTTGACAATCTACAAATAAATTACATCAGCCGTCCTCTTCAGCTCTCCCTGCAAACACTCTGCATTTCTGACTCTTATCAAGAGTTCCTATTTCTTTCTGTATCTCTCAGGCTTCAATTCATACATTTTTCAGGTTCTTATTTAAATAATAAACCCGGTCTCCCCAAACCCAATGAGCACCGAGGTAAACACACGCATTTTATCTTACACAGCACTGTGCAACGGTCTCAGACAGCCAAGTAAAGCTTTAACAATAGTTTATCAGGGGGGTACGTTTGATTTTTCCAGTATTATATTATTATATAACATTGGAATAAAAACAAACACCCCGTGAAAGAATTACTTCTGAAAGTTATTATTTGGTTATATAGCATAACAACACTATTGTTTGTATGTTTATAATAAATACTGCAAAAATACATTTATTGATATTAATAGTTCTCTGAAACAGTGTTTCAAATATTTGTATTGTCTCCAAGTCTCCATGTGGCCAATCCAGCAAATTATTTTGAAAAGTTGTAATGATATACTGCTATAATGTTTCCGGTGTCCATGTGTATATATATAAATGCTAGGCAACGATACCATGGTTTATGCAATTAATCACATTGTTATATGCAAAATTAAATAATTAATTCTAAGGTAGTGTATTGCACACTTTTATTTTTAAAGTACTGCTATATGAACAAAATTGCAATAACATGTGGTTTGCAAACACCTTAAACAAATAAGGAGCTTTTTAACAGCAGTGTCCATTTAACACTGTTATACAGTTACAGTTCAAATATTTCTGTAAATCTCAACTTAAACATTAATGTAATCAAATCAAATATAAAACCAAAGCTATGTGCCACTGCAGGGCATTCATATTTGATCTAGTCTGTTATAGAGTCCAGAGTATGGGGGCGGAACCATTATAGCAGCTGTAAAGGGGGACCAACTCCATATGAAAGTCTATGTAGCTGAATGCAGTGCTGCTGTTGGTGTAATGATCAAGTGTCCCATTACTAAGTAATATGGTAAGTGTACGCCTGACCCCTGTGCAAACCAGCCGAGATGTAGAAGTCCAATAATATTTAAAATGGAATAATATTTTATAAAAAATCTGACATTTTATGACTCCTGTGAAAAAGGGTGAAATTGAAAAGTTGCTACAAATTGCTTTTTGTACAGGTTTTGAAATTTACTTCATTTACTGCAGTTTGGTGCTCAGTAGCCTTTGAGACTGCAGAGATTTTTAATCTCTCCATCTGAGACATCGGCAGTATCTGTGGCTGTGGTAACTAGAAACAGTACTTGAAAAATAAACCATTGATGACTGAGGATGAGGTTACATCGGCATTCCTGTTGAGATGATTTCCAGTTGTTTTTATGGTAGACAGAATCAACAAAAGGAGAGAGAAACGCGAGATGGAGAGATTGCGGAGAGAATATGGTGATATTATAGGCCAGGAGAGTACAGGGATGTAAGTATATTTCAATTATTCTGCTCTGTTTTCTCATTTCAGTTTCAAAAATGACCACATAATGTGGAGGGTGTCACGTCCGGTGTGCTCAAGCTCAGACAGGAGACGTAGAGGCAGACTTCCATTCTGTACTATTCTTTAATTCCAAGTGTGCTTTCAAGAAAACAAAACTATAAACAAAACGTGGCACAAGGGCCGACACTATTACATACTTTAAACAGCAATATACACACACACCCAGACCAACCGTGTCTGTGAACCCACAACCCAAAGAAACTAAAGTGTGCTCTTTATACAAAAACTAATAAGCCTCATTCCTGGCCAGCCCAGACACAGGAATGAGGCCACACCCAGTGTCAAAACAAAAGCCCCCAACTGAAATAACAGTGGCCTCTAGCAGCCACCAAACCCAGGCCCTTACAGGGGTTCTGTAAGTGTTTAATAAAATGTAAAATTTAGAGAAACTGAATGAGCTTTTATGTAGTTCAGAGAATTAAAAACCAACATAAATCAATAAGTTAAAATATTTATAAATATATTAATTATACTATTTTAAAAACACAATAATAATAATAATAATAATAATGTATCCACATTTTATATTTGTAATGAAATGTTCTCATGTTGTTCTGATGTTTTAATTAAAAGGGGTGGGGGGCTTTTGTAATAGTGAAACAAACAAACAGTAATAATTTTCATTTGAAAAGCTGGCACGATGTAGAAGACCTTTTTTTTCCTGAAAAAAATATATGAAAACAGACCTTAAAGTTCTACAATGTTTGTGAGGATTCTTATGACAGCAACAGCATGTAAACAGCATTACTTTGTTTTTGAGGGTCTTCTTTGAATTTAACAGTCGCTCTCATCTCAGACAGGCTCCTATCTTTCACAGAAAAGGAAAATCTCTCTCTCTGTCACTCTCTCTCTCTCTCTCTCTCTCTCTCTCTCTCACTCTCTCTCTCTCTCTCTCTCTCTCTCTCTCTCTCTCTCTCTCTATTATATGTATTTACATTATATGTATATATATATATATGCTTTATTGGCATGATCATAACGTTGTCAAATAAACGTGAAATAAACTGATATAAGTAATAATAGTACTCTCTCTCCTTCACTCTCTCTAGCATGCTATCTTTATAGTCTCGCAGACTCTTTTTTGTGTTTGACTCGTTTTGGTTCACTCGTTTTCTTTGTTTTTCTCTCTCCTATTTCTACTTTAGGATTTCACTTTCTGTCCTTCGTTTTCCCTCTCTCTTTCTTCTGTCTAATCTCTGCCACTCTTATCTTGGTCTTGGTCTCTTTCTCTCTCTCTCTCTCTCTCTCTCTCTCTCTCTTTCTCTTACATACACACATATGCACACACACTCTCTCCCTCTATCTCACTCCCCTCTCTCTTTCTCCCCTCTCTCCCTCTCTCTCTCTCTCTGTCTCTCCCCCTCTCTCTCTTTCTCTGTCTGTCTGTCTCTCTCTCTCTCTCTCTCTCTCTCTCTCTCTCTCTCTGTTTTTGGCTCTGCTTTTAAAAACAGTTTATCTCCATCCAGTTCTGTGTGAGCTGCTTTGCTCTCACGCAATGCTCTCCACAGGGAGGGGAGCGCGGGCTGTAATCTGATATAAAGAGGACGCCCCCCTTCTTTTCCTTTTTTTTGGGGATTTTTTTATGTGGGCCAACATAGTTTTGCCTCTCATTTGACATATTTTAGGTCAGATTCTTGCTGTTATAAAAAGTTGCTCTCAAAAAAAGAAAAGAAAAATAAACTCTGTTGACCTCATAGCTGATTAGTGAGGGTGAAACTTAATCTGGAGCTCAAAGTTCTCATAACTTTTTGGACATTTAGACCTCTGTGAGTAATGCAGCGGACAAAAGTTGCTTATGTGGTGGCTGGAGGTCATCTCTCCTGATGAAAAAATGAAAAAAATGATCATAAGTGACTTTAGAAATTGCTTTTTTGCTTGTTATTTTGCTGCATATGAGGAGAAATCTAAGCTTTTAGTTAGACAAATGTATGTGAATGTAGTTTGGGCTTATAACTATGTTATTGCTTATTGACTATATTGTTGTGCATAATACAGTTACTTTGGTTATAAAACGACCAGGTCTTCACTCGTGTTTAGTGAACAGGTGCCCTTGGAATGGCTGATATTTAGCATCATAACTTGGACATAAACATTAACCCCAACTCACTTTCATCAGCATAAAGTGATTTGACGGTATCTACACTGCAGGTCAAATGTTTGGGCCCACCCATAGATAAAATAAATTAATTAAAAATATGCCTATCAGAGCTCCAAACAAAATAAAAACCTTAGGAGCCATTGGCTCCTAAACAAAATATTTGGGAGCCAAATTATTTTTTTAGGAGCCATAATCTGTCAAATGTGATATAAATAAAAAAAATATTGTCATGGAACATTTTGTCTCCAGTCTTACCCCATGTAAAGAGTGTTAAAACAAAACAAGAAATCATGACATGGACTAAATTGTTGCCAAAGTAAAACTCTATTTGTCGTGTAATTAATGTTTATTTTTCCTATATTTTAGAATGCGCTCTGCAACAGGTTGCAAAGCCGTGCGAATTGTTTCAGTCTGTTAACACTGCTCCTGATAGATATGTGTCGGTCGCTAACGAGTCGGTTCTTTGACTAAATTTGTTAAAACAAAGAACCGCTTGGGCATAGACATAAAATATTACTAGACTGACCACAGCCATTTTAAAATCCCGTTTTATAAACCTTAACCTTAGCTAAGCCAGGCTTAGGTAGCAAAGCTATGCATTCCCGTGTTCAAGTCAGCCTCCAAACAACTCTTTGGCTAAATGTAGGCACTAACTATCACGATTGTTGTTAGCTCTTTAGTTAACTTTTCTCAAACTCTGAAGGTTTCCTAAAGAAATCCACCTCAGTTTATAAATCTTAAGCTTAGCTAAGCTAGCAAAGCTATGCATCCCCGTGTTCAGGGCAGCCTCCAAACAACGTTTTGGCTAAATGTAAGCACTATAATAGGAGATTTATAATTACCAAATTTAATCAAAACAATTGTTCAGCCTTAAAAGGGTTTGTCTTTCAACACATTTTGAGAAAGCTGCCCTGTGTGCCGTGCTAGTTTGGTAACAGATACTGAACCGGCATCATATGGTCAAAGCTTCCACTTGCTGTCATTAAAACACAGTGGAGGTTTAATGATTCCTTCTGAGAGGACAGTCAAGGTGGTTAAAGTAGCGGAGCG
>JBBPCY010125018.1:0-17249 GCA_037974405.1 Brachyalestes nurse | reverse complement strand
GTTCACTGTGTTTCTTAACCAACAAAAACATTCCTCTGGAACTTGTCAGGTTCAGGGACTGGACTGGAAATGAGAGTCTTTGAAAGTCCTTCAGGAAGCCAGGAGAACTGTTCCTCAAGAAGACATTAACATACAAGAAAGTCTGGATCTCTGGAAGCAAAATATGAAGAAATGAGGGATGGCTCAAGACAGCTGCATAGTACTACACACACACACACACACACACACACACACACACACACACACGCTCAAACTCCACCTTCCCATAGTCTTATTCACAACAAGATCTCACATGAAAACTACCACAATGTTGTATTTACTAGTGGAAAACTGATATTTTAAATGAGCCTGGACTTCCTAACATAGGGCACTGTAGGACCAAAAACATTTTGCTCTCATCCACGTGCAAAAAAACATGCAATGTTGTGCATATGCTATAGATGAAGACACTCATCTAATGTACATCCTGTGAACCAGACATCTGAAATGTTTCATGTCTTTAAAAGACACATCAGGGAAACTAAAACATGAAACAGTCAGGAATGTGGTTTTAGGATAGCTTTGTCCAAGGAATTTGGCATAAAATGTCTCTTTTACACGATTCAAGAACATGCAGGGCGTTATAGGGGAAGAGAGCATCTAAAGAAACCTATTTATCATCAGTGACGTTAGAAGACACTGAGTGGGATTGGACAGTAAATAAAATGGCTATATTTGTGTTCTAGACGTAAGAAAAAACACGTGGCTTAGAAAGCCTCGTTACGACTATTTCACGTCAAGCCACTCACGCCAAAAATGGCAGCAGTTTGAAAAATCTGTGAAATTTCCCATTGACCTCTTGATATATGGCGAGAGGAGCTGCTCCCTGCTGTGCAGGCCTGACATTTGCAGAGTTTATGAATACAGATGTTGTCTATTCCTCCCCCTTATTGCTCTTCACACCTCCATTTCTGCTCCTAACATCTGGATTAGCAGGCGGCTCTTTGCCGCTAATGAGGACATTCAGCCTCTAATTGGGATCCTGAAGGGAAGGCTGGACTGGAGAGTGAAAAGCTGTGAAAAAAAATGTTCATTCACAGCAGGATCATACATATTCATGCCATGTCCATGTTTCTGATGGTAACTATAATATACAACATGTACAGCATGTGGCCTAATCACCAGGGTGGAAAGTAACAAATTAAATCTACTCTCATTACAGTAAATGAGTACTTTTTTCAGTTATGGAACCATGTGTTGGAAGTAAATCGCAGTGTTTTTTTACATATATTTCTATTCATTTCTGAAGTCCTTTTCATTTTAATAACAGCTGGATTACAAGTACGATTGCTATTTATTAAACTTAATGAATAATATTTAGTGACAGTGCTATTGCTCGTTAGCTCCTTATGTCTTAAATTTATCAAAACGGAGTGATAAACCCATTTTTAATCGAGTTGTGTTTTTATAAAGGCCACACCAAAAGGACAGACTTAATTAATATGAAGTGAAACAGACAAATGATTTACACATCAAGGATTTTGAAAAAAATACTTTGTTGGAAACTATAAACTATGAAGCCTATAATGTGGTTATCTAACACAAGAAATGCATGAAGTTTAATATAGAAAACCCTGTGCCTTAGGCAGTAAACAGAAAAGGGACTAACGTGGAACGCACTGTGGGGGAAAAAAAGATTTTGCATTACAAGACATTTTATTTAAAGTATTTAAAAGCACTTAAGGTATTTACTCTTTATTTATTTACTCTTTATTACAAGTATTTAAAGTATTTACTCTTAATTGTACTGGAGTAACTTTTCACAAACAGTATCACTATACAGGTGGTACTCGGGTTATGACAGACTCGGCATATGACGTTTCGAGTTTACGATGCTCACTCCCATAAAAGCTTTTAAAAATTGAGACTTGTTTCAGCTTACGTACTTAGCGTTGTACTTACTGACTACGTGGGTGAACTAGTTCAGTTGAGCGCGTGGAAGAATACGTAGTAACGCGACGCATGAGTGAGGGAGTCGGCCTCCCCCTGTACAGCACAGAGTACTGTACAAGTATATTTATGCCCTTTTTCTGTGGCTTAGTTGTGTTTTTATGTTGTAGATTATGATTTTACAGCTGTGTTAGGATCGGTAAGTGACTCAGGCTAGGGTGTATTTTGACTAACACCAAAATTTGGGTTACATCACTGTCGTAGGAACTACGTCGTAACCCGAGGACCCCCTGTATTCCTGAATTACCATGATGCTAACTACAGGCCACAGTGCATCACACACTAGCCTCAGAGTGTGTGGAGGTGTTCATAAATCTATAATATACTTGTTTAGGTGGTTTCTGACACTGTATGGAGTGGAGGTAGCTCAGTGGGTAAGATACTTGCCTCCGGACCAAGAGGTCATGGGTTCGAATCCTACCTTCAGCACCACCACTGGGTTCCTCAGCAAGACCCTTAACCCCAAATTGGGGGAGACTGCCCCCTGTAGTTAGGGAATGGAAGTTACTTTTGATAAAAGTGTCTGATAAATGCCATAAATGTGACTCACTGATCTATAAGCATGGACTAAAAGACCGACAATGCCCTTATTCAAATGACATTGGTTGATTTTTATGTAAATAAGTACACACTGTCCATAGAGACACATTTTCGAATGCAATTACTGCATATTGAATTTAACATGGAAAAAGGAAAAAAAAAAATCATAAAAAGTGACCTGGCAAAAGAAATGAGCAGAAAGTGTTTTTATGTGTGTCCTCTGTGAAGATGTGTACTTACCAACATTCTAAATTCATGGGTTAGGATGATGCTGCTAAATATTTTTCATACTGCATGTATGTCCAGCGTATGGCATAGTTATCTTTAAAAACAAACGCAAAAGTTGTGCAAAAGTCTTAACTCCTTACTCATTTTCTCCTTACTATTCATTTTAAAGGAGTCTGAATTGTCATTCATGTCCAGAGCTCATACATATGCAATCAAGAACGGGTTTATGTTGGTTCCTGTGTACGGCTGATGCTTTTAAACTTTTTTTCCCCTCAGCAGACACTAAGGCAGTCTTGTCAAGTACCCCAGGCCTCCCTGTGTGATTTCTCTGTGGTTTTACGAAGACAGTTTGCTTATTTCTGCCTGACACCCACTGTCCTCCTTTCACCGTCTGGAGCCAAAACTCTGCACGCCCTGCCCTATATTCCCTGAGCAGGGTCGGGAGCAGGGGCTGACTGCTGAGGGGAACTCCCCGAGCTTGGCGAGGAATAGCTGACAGATGGAAGGCACTAGATTTGCCCGTGCCGGCTCCAGGCGGGCCAGAGGATTGGGCCGAAGTCCTCTGGGCCGCTTCCAGATGCCGCAGAAGATGTTGTTCATTTGGACAAGTATTAGATTTTCAGACATCATTGTGAAGACGTGCAGCCCCGGTCCTCAATCTCCGTCCTATTTCTCACTAAGCCGCACTCAAAGCCAAGAAGCAGTGATCAAAGACAATTCAATGACTCGACCAGAAAATTGTACAGGAACCCCCCAGTTAAGCATTTCATCAGGAAGCCAGCGGGACGGTGCTCAATTCCCCAGTATTTACAGCCAAACCCCAGCGCTGAGGTTTATAGCCTCTGTAATACACTTGCATTGATTCATGAATAGACGTCCCAAAAGAGGTGTATTACCCAATTACAGCAGGCGGCTCCTCATCGATCTCGCTGCTTTTCTGACGGAGGGATTAGGCGAAGAGAGAGTTGTCCTTACCTCACACAACGAAGGCGGCCAACACCTTACAGGATTAGATCTGACCTCAAAAAGAGTTCAGGCCAGTTCACTGGTCAGCTAAGGACTCGGGCCACCAAAAAAAGCAATTCATTATCTTACCTCAACGGAAAGGATTTCCATACAGACTTTTTTGATCTAGACAATCCAAGGTTGGCTAAATGTTAACATTTACAGCTCATGAATGTTAACTTAGGGTTGATGTAACTTGGATCACTTATGTTGGACCAATTTACCTTTCAAGCAGTCACTGTAGTCGCCAGTCAGTTCAGATACAGGCTTAGCAATAAACAATCCAGTAACTCACTCTTGTAAACAATAATAGGGCAATGTGGGTAAAATATTACCCCCGGTTCCACCAAGGCAGGTTGAGGGTTGGTT
Organism: Brachyalestes nurse; assembly: GCA_037974405.1. Taxonomy (NCBI): domain Eukaryota; kingdom Metazoa; phylum Chordata; class Actinopteri; order Characiformes; family Alestidae; genus Brachyalestes; species Brachyalestes nurse. The sequence continues at coordinate 13,118 of JBBPCY010125018.1, read as the reverse complement.
CGGAGCTGGTGCCTAATCTCAAACCAGTTCTTTGTTTTACCAACAGCCAAAGAACAGGCTCTCAGCCAGAAACAAAATGGTTCCAGAGTGGTTCCAAGACCTGCTCATGTCAGGGACTGGGGGTGGGAGTATCATGACCAACAAAACCAGCTAAAACATTGTGACCATTTTAAAAAGCTGGTGTGCTTGGTGCTAGTATTGTTAGTGAAGCAGAGACATACACAGACATGTTTAGTGATGCAAAAGCATGGCTCTGTTGTGGCTTGCTAGCCTGTGGAAAAGCAAACCAGTTCTTAGAAGGCTCACAAGTTGAACCAACTGCTAAACAGTACCAGCCCAAAACCAGAGCCTAGTTTGCATTGGTGGAAAATGGGGATTCTGTGATCTCAACAAGGTTGTCCTGAACAAACACTTCTCTTTTAAACATCTTTAAATGAAACAAATCATTTACGTACATAAATGAGAGAAAAACAATGTAAAACCAAAAAGAGTTTTTGTTGTTTTTGAGCCAGACAATAAAAACGTGTCTCTTTGTTGTTCAGAAACAAAATACTATGACCACAAAGGCTAGGTGCGAGTGTGAGTCTGGGGTCATTAAAAGTCAAAAGAACATAAAGACAAAAAGCAACAGAGGACAAAATCCAATCAATCTAACCCTGGATTTTTGTCTCACTGCATTGGATCAGTCTTTAATGGGATATACTGCCATGGCAACTTATGCTGTACACTTGATATGCTTTACAATCAGTTTGAAATTTTAGACCAGAAACAGCTCTTGTGGTGAGTTTCTGACAAATGGCAGAGGGGGGACCTCTCCGGGCAAGTCTTGAGCCTCAAGTCTCTGGGGTGTGGGGTCTGAGTTGAGTCTTATTCTCTAGTGTGTGAGCCTAGTCTTGAGTCTCTTTGGTGCAAGTCGGAGCCAAGTCTCTGGGTCACGAGTCTGAATCAAGTCTCGAGTCTTTAGGTTGTGTGTCCGAGCTGTATCTCCAGTCTCTGGGGTGCGAGTCTGAGTCAGGGCTCTGAGATGTGAGTCTGAAAAGCACAAACTGGCTCTTTGTTGATCATAGACGGGATATGACAGCATCTGACTAACCTGGGGTGGTCTTCTTATCAAGACGAAGGCTAAAATCTGCACTGTTAAGAGGCGATGGGAGACGTGAAGGTTGCTGAAAGGCAGACAGAAATCCTCCTAGGCCCGGCTCGAGAACCTCCTGTTTTGTATCAAAGCTGTGGAAGTCTGAGTCGAGCCTCAAGTCTCCAGGGTGAGAGTCCGGGTCAATTCTGGAAACTCTGGGGTTGTGACTCCGAGTTGCGTTTCAAATCTCTGGGGTGTGAGTCCAAGTCAAGGCTTTGAAGTGCAAGTCTGAATCAAGTCTTGGGTTTCTTTGGTGTATGTCCAAGTATCAAGTCTCTGGGATGTGAATCCAAGTCAAGTCTAAAGTGTCTGAGATCGAGTCTAAAGAGATCGAGTCTTTAGCGTCTCGGGCAACACACATAAAGCCGGAAATGAAAGGGTTTTTTTTCACCATTAAAGTTGGCAGTTCTCCAGTCTGCAGTCCATGTCACTGACTTGAGTCTCCATCTTTGTGCATGGATTAGAATGAGTTGCATATTAAAAGCCAATTTCTAAAATACAGCACATTTGATTGACAAGAAAATCTAGAGTGATTGGCAGCACAGAGAGCATTTAGAAATCTTCCAACATTAAACCTCATATTTTTCCTTCAGAAAACATACAAAAACTTGACCACTATACAAAACTGTACGAATGCCGTACCATTCATATTCCCACAGCTCTTCTGTGCAGGTTTTGTGTTACTTACGTTTTGCAAAAGGGCAGATATTACGTTTAGGAAGGCAAAAAATATGTGTCCTTTGTAGTCGTCTTCTGAGGCATGCAAATGAAAAGGTTCTTATATGTAGCCTGAAAGGGGCATAAGTAGGCCTATATGGATACACAGAGAAAACAGTGCGAAAGTGAGAAGAGGGTGTGTGTGCGCGAGCTGCACCCACACAGGGCTAATTTGAGTCATTTCTCCTGCCATTACAGAAATCAAAGCCACACACAGAACTTTGAAATGAAGGGGAATAGCCTGAAATGGCTCTTTGTTGAGCAGAGAAGGAATATGACAGCATCTGACCAACCCGGGGCGGTCCTCTTACCCCCCGACAAATCAAGACGAAGGCTAAAATCTGCTCTGTGCAGAGGCGATGGGAGATTTGCTGTCAAATCAACGTGAAGCGTGCCGAAAGGTAGACAGAAATCCTCCCAGGTTCGGCTCAGGAGGGAACGAGAGGCAGGGAGGCGCCCGAAGACGGATGCAAGAGTGCAGTCCTCCCGAGAGCCTCCTGTTTACTGGATTGTGTCAAAGCCGCAGAACTGAAGTATTGCGTTTGATGGAAGCAACACTGGAGCCCTTGTCACTGTGCTAGTCCTCATACGTACTGAAATGCACCAGAAACTCCCAGCCCCGAAGAAAAGACCCTCTGACAGTAGGCGATGCCATCAGGGTGAAGGTGCACATCTCTCAAGAGATGACTTTCAATACGAGAGCTAAACAAACACGGGCCACTCTGACAGTGTATATCCTGTCAATCCTCTGAGCTGAGAATGTGCACGATAAAACATACCTTAATCTGCTACTCCATCACAAACCTCATCTCTGTCTCACCGCTACGCTCTCTCTCTCTCTCTCTCTCTCTCTCTCTCTCTCTCTCTCTCTCCCCCCTTTTTTCTTTTCCTTCCACTCTCTCCCTTCCCTTTCCTTTCTCACTCTCTCTCTCTCTCTCTTCGTTTCTTTTTCTTTCTTTCCCTTTGCCTCTCACTCCCCCTCACTTCCTCTCTACATCTCTCTTTCTTGGTGCCATCATTATCAATGTCTCACTCCCTTATTCCCTGCGTCGCTAATCTCTTTCTCTCTCATTCCCTCGCTCACTCTCATTCATCCTTTTTCTTTTTCTCTCCCTTTCCCTCTTTCTCTCGCTTTCCCTCCCTTACTGTCATGTTTCTCTCTGTCCCACCTCTGTCTGTCTCTCTGTCTCTCTCAGAAAGGTTCAGAGAAAATTGTCGGTGTTAATACCTTAATCTCCTTGGCTGAGCAGAACATGACTGGGGAGCGCTTTTTTTTTTTTGGTTGGGGGCAGGGGGTTTTATACTTACAGGACGTGGAAATGGATGCTAATCTCTTTACCTCAATTTTTTAAGGTGCATGGAAAGGGTCATTCTGTGGTCACGCTGACAGGATGGGCAAGGGAATTCAGCATTTCTGCCACTAAGAGTTTTATTCTGGCCTTTTTGATATGTGAGGGCTTTCACTCTTAGCTACACAACCACAGACGCAGTCGCATGCCCAAGTTTAAACAGTCAAATAACACTGAATTTTAAGTGAAAATAAGTACACATACTTTATTTGCTTAGTTTAATAAGGCAATAGCTCTTGCACAGGCGGAGTTTTGCTTTACATTAAATTCACAAATGTGTGTAAAATGCTGTGTGTTCCTTGTAGAAGTGCACAGTTTTTTTTGCAGATCAGCATAACATGTAATTGCACCAAAATGTTTCTATGTGTCAGGGATGTCTGGTTTACTGGGCCCTCCCTCTTTCAAACAACAAAAAACTTCAAAGTGAGATTTTAAATTTTGACCTCTACATGTTTTATATGTTGATTATTTTGGACTTTTGGACATTTTGTGAACAACAGTGCCCCCACCAGGTTGTGAGAAATATGTGATTTGGTTAACATGAGCTGATTTGCAACTAGCCCCAGCCAGTAGATTCACAGATCCTATTATGACACTCCATAGTCTAATTTGGATCTACATTTGGGGGAATAAAAAAAAAAATGTAAACTCTGATTTACACCACCTTGTTGGGCTCGATTATTCGCTGTCATGGCTTCTGGGCACGCAGCTCGGCTTGTCTATCAGACATATCCACATGGATGAAGGATCACCACTGAAAGTTAAATCTTGCCAGGACAGAACTTCTGGTTATTCCACCCAAGCGTTCTATCCATCAAAATAACAATATAAGAATCACCTCTTCACTCCTCACCCAGTCCAAGATTTTGAGAAACTTGGGTGTCATGACTGACGACCAGCTATCTTTCTTTGACCACATTGCATCTGTCTCTCAACATCAGGAAAAAACAGGTCAAACCTGACTTAGTATGCCACTCAGCTCCAGGTACAGTTCGTGGTTATCTTTTGCCTTGATTACTGCAATACCCTCCTAGTGTGTCTTCCAGCTGGCATGGTAAGACCCTCACAGCAGGTTCAGAACGCAGCAGCTCGACTGGTTTTTAACCAGCAGAAACGGTTGCATGCCACCCCACAACTAGCTGACCCACAGTTCAAGTCACTAATTCTTGCTGGCAGATTAAGATCTGTGTCTGCGCCATCATTAATCCCATTATTCAGTCTTATGTTCCTACTCGCTCTCTTCACTCCTCCAAGGAACATCGTGTGGCTCTGCCATCCCTACACACGAGGTAAACCCAGTCCAGACTGGTTTAATTCTGGTTCCCTACTGATGGACTGAGCTGCCTAAGCTGACCAGAGCAGTAGAATCTCTTTTCTGAAGATCTGTTCAGAGAGCATCTGCTCTTCTAATGCACTTCTTGAACTACTCCTACATAAAAGATTTATCACCTAATACTGTCTTGTGGTTCTCACACTGTCCAGAAACTTAAATGTTTCCTCATATTGTTAGTCGCTTTGGACGCAAATGATTATAATATAATGTAATGCAAAATAAAAACAAAACAAGAGAAGATGCACTGGAATCAAGAAAAATGGTCTGCCATTATATTTAGAAAAATTCACTTCTTAAGCTTTCTTAAAACAAGAAACTGTTTCTAAAAATGACTATTAATCTTACACAGTCAAGTCAGCACTTCAAATGAAAAAAATAACATCTGCTATTTCCTTTCAATATTTCCTGGCTTGTAAATACTTTGCAGTGTACAATCTTTAACCCACAACGTTCAGCTCTACCTTCTTGTAGTCCACAGTAAGTCCTATAGGTCACATTTGATTGATTGAACAGCCATCCTTGGAATCGAAGTCCATCAATTCTAGTCAGAGAAGAAAGAACAAACTTGTTGAAGTAACTAATGTTACAATCAAGGGTGTAGGTGTCATTTTGACACTGATTGGGACACAAAAGTGAGAACTTTACTCCAGTCATAGTGTGATTGTTACTATATATCCTACATTAACGTCAAAGTACTTGTACATGTACATATGGGAGGAACCTACATGCTAGTACTGTCGTCCACGTACCATAATCACAGAACACAAGAAGTTCTTTTTTTTATTTGTCACCTAACTGCTACCTTGAAGTTCACATTGAAGGCATTGTCTTTTCAAACCAGTTATCTAGAATTTATATTTCTATTTAGACATAAAAAATACTGTTAATTCACATCCTAAACACAAGGACAGGGTATCGCAGTACTTTGTGAGTATCGGTTTACCCTGCAACACTAATCTCTTACTGAATCAACACCAAACACAATGTTTTCCATATTTTCGAGCACAGAATTGTTAGTATAAACTCTTTCTCTTCCACATCCTCAAAACATACTGCACTGAGCTTCTTAAAGACAATTTAGTCAGTCAAGGCAAGAAATGGCCCAGCCAATCAGAAAATAATACTGGGTTAGGAGAGCAGGACTGGCAGTAGAGAAACAGAACTGTTAACAGTGTGTGCTACAAACAGCAACAGAAAATCGGTCTTATTTCAAATTTTTTGCTTAAAATAATTGGTAGGGACAGTTCAGTAGTCACTGGATATTGGTAGCTTCCCAATTCTACGCCCTTGGTTTTAGAAGTGCTTCTAAGGCTGTGTACAAATCTGAGGTCTGAAGTGCTACTGATTATTAAACTACAGATTTTATGGCATGTAGTAGGTGTGCCAAGTCTTAACATAATTCATGGAAGACTTAAAATAAAATTTCCTGACAAAGCGGCCAGCAGTCCCAGTCATCCCTAATGAGAGCCAGCTACTGACATTTGAGTTTATTAGTTAGAAAGCATTGTCACAAGTGTTAGTAAGTCTGTGTTTATGGGCCATCTCTTGAACCAGAGCATCCTCTCATAGAATAGTCCCTTTCATGCTAGACGAGATAATTACAATATAATTAGGATGCACAAAAGCACAAAAGGAAAAGGCAGAGGAAGACTGACTCCTTTTTCGAGCCAAATCATGTAAGGGGAGTTCTAATGAGATGAACTTGTTAAGCCTAAGCTGTTACCTAATTTGTTTGAGCTCGATCATTATGAAGTTAGCAATAATGAATGACATGGAGTTCGGGTAGCGGATGATAATGCATGCTGGAGGTGGGAATGTGGCTTTGTTGTTTTCTGGGATATAAAATCATAATTTATAGGCACTGAAGTAAATTCCTGGAGGCCTAGTGGTTAGGGAGTTTGGCCCTGTGATCAGAAGGTTGTGGGATCAAATCCCAGGACTGCTAGTGCCACCACTGAGGTACCCTTGAGCAAGGAACCGTCCCCACACACTGCTCCACACACACACACACTCTGCTCCCCAGGTGCTGTGTTCCTGTCAGCCCGCTGCTTCACTTGGTGAATGAGTTAAATGTGTTAAATGATTTAAATACAGAGAAGGAATCTCACACTGTTCACACTGTGTGCTGTGGTTTGTTCACGTTTGATAAAATGGTCACTTTTCTTACTCCACCTAATAGATGGACATGCTGGAGAGTTGAGAATATTATGGTGTGACTGTACATTAAAATTCATAGTATTTATATACTGTTGATGTAAAGGAAAATTCAAACTGCAGGAGGTAAAATCAGGAGGTAAAAAGTCACACATCCATATTCCAGAATAAAAAAAAAAAAACAAAGCAAAAGAATGATTTACGAGTTCAACTAGATAAAATGGCTGAAATGAATTGTTTATTTATGCCACAATTTGAAAATGAGGAATATCAGATATACTGGCCACTTTATATGGACTAAAGTATAAGGACACAGCTGTTAATTATTTAATTCAGGTGGCCCATTACTTCCAGTGAAGGAGAATCTTAATACTTCAGCAGACCAAGACATTCTGGACAGCGCCATGCTTCCAACTCTGTGGAGCCAGTTTGGGGAAGAACCTTTTCTATTCCAGCAGGACTGTGTCCCAGAACACAAAGCAGCTCCATAAAGACGTGGCTGGAGGAGTTCAGTGTGAAAGAACTTGACTGGTCCACACAGAGTCCTGACCTCAACCCCATCCAGCACCCTTGGGATGGAACGGAGATTGTGATCCAGGACTTCTCGTCCAACACCAGTGTCTGACCTCATAAATGCTCTACAGAATGAATGGTTGTATTTTGAAAGTTCAGCGAAGTAATGTGAGCGGTGAACTATTTAATACAAACAAAAGTAATGGGACGCCCGCGAAAACCAGCCGACATGTACGGCGTTCCCATTACTTTTGTCCATATAACACGCCTGACCATTACACCAAATGTAACATTGACTTTCAAATGGAGTTGGTCCCTCTTTGCAGCTCATATAATGGTTCCGCCCCCTATGCTCTGGACTCTGAGAGTAACTTGTTTTTCTATAACAAACTAGATAAAACGTGTCCTGCACTAGTTTTGAGCTAATTATTTAATTTAGCATATAACAATACGATTAATCGCTGAAAACTATGTGATTAATTGCAATTAAAATTGCAATCGTTGCCTAGCAATTAATATATATGTATATATCTATATGTATGTATATATGTATATGTGTAAGATTATTTTTAGAAAAAATGTTGTTGACAGTATTGACTGTCATTAATACACATAAATCTGCACAAAGCAAACATATTTTGCTACTCCTAAGTTGATAAGAGTATTAAAAACAGTATGTTTAGACTTAAAGGTGCGATTAATCGTGAGTGAACTATGGTAAACATGAAAGCGATTAAATGTTTTAATCTACTGACAGCCCTAATATATATACATAAGTACCTATATGTAATAATGTATATTATAAATATTACATTACAATCTCTGAGAACACCACGCACACCTTTTTTGTTCTGTGTGTGCTCTTTGTAACCAGCTTTCCACTGATCACAGCTTAACTATGCACTGTCTTCACCTAGACGCTGTGAAATATGAAGATGAAATACCTTGTATTAGCTGGCATTTCCAGTGAACTGAACTCCTCGGCCCTGCAGACGTCTATAGGCAGAGTATAAATACACTAGAGTGAAAACAACCTCACTGTTAATAACAATTCAGCGTACTCATTTCTCATGCAACATCAGATGTAGATTTAATAAGAACTTGGCGAGTGCAGCGGCAGACAAGACAGCCTCTGGCAGCGAAAGGATTCTCCACCATACCTTATTAATTCTCCCGCTTATCTCCTACAGCTGGCTATCACTGCACTCCTATATATAGAGCCTCTGTGGGACTACACACACACACACACACGAACAAGCATGTTTCTGGCTTCTTTTCTGCTTAGGCGTGATGTGTTAGTCGACAAGACACATACATAACATTTAAAGGCACGATACAAACAACTATATTATACTATATATGTCTTTTCTCAGGGCCACCTATCTATATAGGCGAACTAAGCAATCCCTTAAAGTAAAGTAAGTAGAGCAAAGCGGCCCCTTATAGCAACACGTGAACACACCACAGCACACAGTGTGAATTTCTTTCTCTGTATTTAGAGAGGCATTCACCAAGTGAAGCAGGGGGCTGCCACTAACGAGGGGCGCCCGGGGAGCAGTGTGTGGGGATGGTACCATGTTTAAGGGAACCTTAGTGGTGCCACTAGCAGTGATGGGATTCAAACCCACAACCTTCTGATTGCAGGGGCACCTCCCTAACCACTAGGCCACCAGCTGCCCTTAAAGCATCATTAGTCACGGGCATCTGAGGCTACAGCCACAACAGCCGTTTTATAATAATTAAAAAGAGGCAATAGCCCCCTGACAAATCAAAACTTCAGCCTTGCAAATTTCCCACTCGTGGGACTAATAAAGGTTTATCTTATCTTATCCTATGTTAATGGTGCCTCTGACTCTGATCAGTAACTCGAGCAAGGGTGGCAAAACGTACAAAATTATTATAAAACGTACAAAATATTATATCACCTTACAGAGCCCTGCTGGTGACATCCCTTCTTAATTAAAATACAGTAATAAGGTGTGGGAATGAGATAATTAAGTTGTGATAGTTCAAGGAATGGTTTGGGGGAGGGGCTCTCATTTACACAATCTTCAACTTAACTGAGATGTGGTCAATCAGCCGAGACATGTCTGGAGTCCACATTTTGCTTCTTTACATTTGAACTGGAGCTGCAAGCCTAATAAACACCAGAAGTTAAATCCAGGATAAGTTTTTTGTGACAATGAACACTATAAATATGGAGGAATCTGATCCTCTAACGATGAATTTTTACAGATTACAGTAAGTCATACTGTGTCCTAAACCACATCTACAAGTCTGCTCCACCGTAATGAAGATCTGGATGAGGTTTGAGCCAGGTGAGGATGTTTTTATGGAAAAGATTTGGGTGACTATTGACTTCTATTGTCACCAACAACAGCCCGGCAGCTCCAGTTCTAAACTAAAGCAAAATTCTGACTCCAAAATTGTCTTGACCGATCAACTCTATCTGAGTTAAGAGGACACTTTTGTAAATATGATTTTTTTACCCAACTGTTGCTTTAAGTTGGGGCCTTGATTTATAAACTACTAGAAACAAGAGAAGTACATAATTCCCAGACTTCATGGTCACATTGAATTTAAGTTGCATTATTTAATCAAAATGTCTGTAAGTAGCTAAGGAATGTGTTAGTTCTTGTTCAGGACACCGCAAACCCTGCCCCCACCTTCACTAAAACCCACCCCCTCTAAAACCCACCCCCTAAACACATAGCAACTGTAACTAGGCACTTATGGCCAAACAGAGAACACACTTCTGTACATTTTAGTGCAAGGAGAAACTAATATGTGGCCTATCCAAAACAATGCAGTTTATATTTTGTTTCATTTCTTCCACCAATATATTTTCAAATCCCCCAATAATGACAGGTTTTGTGCACAGAGATTCATCTGTAAATGTTTTGCTGCGATCTAATCATAGGATTTGGACTGTGGGAGAAACCCGGAGACCCCAGAGGAAACCCACACCACCACGAGGAGAACATGCAGACACACACACACACACACACACAGAACCTGGAATCAAACCCCCAACTATAGAGGTGTGAGGCAACAGCACAACCCACTGCGTGGACACACATAGCAAAATTCTCAAATAATAACCGCTAATAATAAAAATCTTTAAGATCCGTTTTTTTAGCTCAAGTCTAACTTGCGACGGCATTGCAAATGTCAACGAAATAATTCTGGGACCTTTTTTTTTGTTGTTGCCGCTCTTGTTTCGATAAAAAAAATCCATGAATATCAAACAGTCCACTTTGCTTTCTCGGCTAAATGAATGAAACGTTGACGGAGATCTTAAAGAGCTTTTGCGAATGCTAACTCCCACTGAGTTCGCTAATGAACAATCACCAGGGACTCCCTGATGGGTATTGTGTGGGGTCGGATCCTGACAGTAATGCGAATGCAGGACTTTTTTTCCGTTGTTACTCCCCTCGAGTCCTTGGCGGGTGTCTTAACCCTCCATTACCTTTTTATATATTTACTAATCACGCACCAGTCTGCATCAGGCCCGTTGGTTTATTGTTCTATATTCCGCGTGCATGCGGGACCAGCCTTCTCCGTGCAGGGCATCGGTTCGGCTCTGATACTCAAACAGGCTCCCTCAGTCAGTGAACTGTTAGAGACTCTGTTCCAAAACTGTTCCAAAAAAAAGGAAATGGGCTGGAGGTCTCAAATTTAATAGTAACAATGACAATTTAACCAGATCAATCATTGAATACATACTAAAAAGGATCATATTTGCACTGTGGATATCATGACCCCAGTTCCATTCACAAACACTGTTAAGAAGCTGCTGATCAGGTCCCCTACCCCCGCCCCCACCTTTACATTGGGTGAAACGGTGAAAGAACCAATAGAAATGCTCCAAAATGACACAGATAAAAGATCTTTACATTAACTTGCATTCGAAGAAACGGGTTTTTGCCTCACTATTAAGGACATACTTGCTTTTTGTGGACAGCAGTGATATATTGAGCTTATAGAGCCACCCAATTAAAGTTCATAGTTATTTATTGTCACAGTGGAAGAATATAGATGTTCATAATCCTTGGGGGTGACTGATGGTAACCAGAAATAGAGAATAAACCAGTAGGTTGTTTTTTTCCTGCCTGTAAATGTTCTTTTTTAACAGATTTAACGACAAGGTGATTAACAACAAGGTGAAATGCGAAATCTGAGGACTCTACATCTGTACAGGGTGACCTCTATGGCTGCCCTCAGGCCTGGACACACTCCCCCATGCAGAAAAGGCTCTCTGGCTTGTCACAGGCCGCTGATTGGAAGCGATTTACCGCACTGTGGATTCCCCGAGCATGGGATCAATAGAGTGTACATAAGAGCTCTTTCTGTCATTATGTGAACACACAGGGGAATCTGGGTCATAAAAGTATGAATCAATCGGTCAGAACCGCCGGATATTTCCCGTTTCACCAGAGATTTCCTCATTTTCCGTGCCAGCGATGTTCGGCTGACGTCGCGAAGGCTGCTGTTAAGTCTTTGAAGCTGCTACCTAAATGCAATAATGCAGCAACACCATTAATCGCACCAGTAGATGTGATTACGGCCGCTGTCGAGGCTGAGTCTGCATTTTTTTTCCTTTTACACACAAATATGCTGTGGATTAAAAGTTCTGAAATTCTCCACGCGTTTTAGTTCTGAGTCGAAATAATCCACACAACAAAGACTGATAAGTGCAATTGTTACTCTCATGTGCAATATTTCTGGCGCAAATTTTTCAGGCATAATACTGTGTGCAGTGCATTTCTTTCGATGTCTGCTGCTACCTGACGACACTTCAATATGTACAAGACCCGTACATCCACTGTGTTTATACAAATAATTATATCCACTGTGTAAGAAATACATGCATATATCCACTCTGTATATTTATATATATATGTGTGTGTGTGTGTGTGTATACAGTATATATGTATATATACATTCATATAGTGTACCAATTACATTATACTGTTGTGTTGTATAGTTCCACTGGTCATGGTGCTTCTACTTTCTTTTCTTGTTCCACTTTGCTGCTCTAACAATGTAAATTTCCCACCATGGGACTAATAAAGGGTTATCTTATCTTATAATAATACACTTCAAATCATAGCAGAGCACAGCCTCTAAAGGGTTAAAATGGAGAATGAGTGAGAGCACTGAAGCATGAATTACCAGCTATTTAATCCTCCCACTGTCCAAAAACATTTATATCTGGGGCTGCGTGCCGACACATGCAGCCGGGATCGCATCGCGTGCCCTCAGGAATCCACCCCTTCCATTCGCTCCCGAACCGAGCGCTCAGTATCTGGTCTGAAGGAAAAAAGAGGGTCAGTAAAGGATCAGAGAGAATCAATTACAAATCCTTATTGTGCCGACTCCACATTAGTGCATGTTTAACACATGTATTAGAGTAAATCGCCTGCATTTCGAAATGTATAAAATGCAAATGATCAGAGGCCTATTTGCGCGGAATGAGTCCTCAGGTTATTGAGGAACAGTCATTAATTTCCAAAAATGCCCTCTTTACAGCAATTACTGACGCAATAATCTCAGAGGATCTGCGGCGTATTAGCACTGCGACAAATACCACAGTCTGAGGCTTTTTTTCATTAAAGGACAATTAATGAATATGAGCTGATTAGCATATGCAATAACGGCCGACACGGAAATTCAGAGCAAAGCAGTTAATGAGAAACTCGTTAAGTGACGCAGGACTCATTTACACATGCAGCTCACACACACTCCTTACACACACACACACACTACTTACACACAGTACACACTTCTTACACACACACACACACACACTACTTACACACACAGTACACACTCCTTACACACACACACACACTACTTACACACACAGTACACACTCCTTACACACACACACACTACTTACACACACAGTACACAC